>JAADXR010000260.1:0-40114 GCA_023337935.1 Elongisporangium anandrum
ACCGAACGTATTGACTTTCTCTTTCTCTGTCTCGATCCAGGAGCTCTTCGGCATCGAAGCGCGGCCGGATCCCCCAGTGAGCAAGCTGTCGACCAACATGGAGAACCTCAAGGTCATGGCCAACCGCGCGGGCAACACGCTGTACTTCGCAGGCTCGGCCGTGGCCTCGGCGGGCAATCCGACTTCTTTGATAGTATCTGCCTGAACATTGTGGACTGGTGGCTGTGAGTTTGTCTGGTGGAGTTGCAAATATGCCTCATCGATACAATGGCTTGCTTCCTCGAGATACTGACATGCAGCGCGTATCGAGTCCCTGCGCATTAGGAAAGCGGATTTGTTTGTCTTTGTCAGAACAGCTTGAGGGTTCGTCGAGAGCCGCAGTTTCTGGGAGGCTTTCATCTTCATCGAGTTGTTGATCGAAAATTCTTCTCACTTACTGAAACCGGTATGACATCGGTAAACCGATCACGGCAATTTATCACAATGCTATTTCGGCTCACACTAAATATTTGGAAAAAATCATTCTCTGTTATCCGACCATAACACATGTTTTTTCCTTGTCCACGACAACCAGCGCGGACCGCAGCGCAAACGCTACCCGTCAGAATTACCGCCTCAACTTACACGTACACCTCGATGAAGATCATGGAGCAGTACGTGTTGATTCCCTCAAAGGCTTGGCTTTCACCTTCTGCCACGTCTTTCTGCTCTTCCGCACGATAGAGACCTTGATGCACCAAAATTTGCTGGCTTTGCTACACATTAGCTCCCAGCCTCCTTGGTCTGCGTGTAAGATACATGCAGCAGCTATGGCCGTTGACCATTCGGCTTCCATCCGATAGAACTATTGATCACTACAGCAGTTGTGTACCATATACGTTAATATCACTGGTTAAGGCACTCATCAAGTGTGAACTCCATTCCACTTTTATCGCGTTGTGTGTTTGCCTCGCGCACAAAGTAAGCCGACAACGACAAGGCAACTATGGCGAATGCCCGTTTTAAGGATCACCTGCGGTACCAAGAGCCAGTATCGCAAAAGAGATGCGCCAATTTCTCTCAAGGTTGAAAGATGTTATCTTTTTTGGGGTCACATTTATTTACCTCCTGGATCTCTCTTTCCAACAATCGCTTGGGGCAAAAAAACTGCAGTTCACTATTGATGCCTGGGCGTGGAGTGGCGGGCTTACTTGGCGTGGAAAGTTGCTGAATGAGCCTACAGATCTGACTTGTATCTCTAACTTCGTAAACGCTGGCAATTACGCTCCGCAACCGACTCCCCCGCGATTTCCACCACGCCTGCGTCATCTTGGAAAGCCTTCATTTCTCGAAACGACCTTGTTTTGATGCACAATAGAGCTTGAATAATAAAAGTCCCTTGGAATGAGCTTTCGAATCCTACGTCATTCAGAGTTTTCTACTTCGTAGTGTTAAGCCACGATAGAAGCTCGAAACATCCTCGGGTGAATATTCGGATGCCTTTGGGTCTGGCTACAACCAATTACGACGACGCGATGAACCGAGTTCGACTGCTTATTCTTCTTTCGACGTCGTCACGCATCCATGAACGACATCGCCAACGCTGCCAGAGATGTTAGGACGTCATTGAATGGGGTGATGAGCATGATTGAAGGCATCCAGGAAACGACAACGCGAGACGAATACGACAGACGCGTTTTGATTGGTTACACGGCGTTGAAGCAAGCAGAACGGCGCGCAGCGGTCAGAGATTTTTTCAGCGCGGCTTCGGGGCTTTCAACGCTTGGGGGTTCATTGAGCCTTAGCAATGCGGAATCATGGCTCTCTTTAGCAGAGGCATCGCTGGCGGCTGATTTCATCTTCCTTGTGTGGAGATCAATGACACACCAAGCGAGAGTTCCGCTATGATTGAGACATTTACAGTTGAGTTGGCGGCATCAAGAGACTGGGAACGGCAAAGTACTGTCGGATACCGGTAGGTACTGTCCGAAGGGCTCATTCTTCAACTCAGAAGGTGACGTGAGGAGCTCAGGAGGCGCTGGTGACATGGGACTGATTTGAATGCGGCTGTGTGTGCCACAGGAGACAGCCACGCTCGTGTCAGTTGGCTTGGTGGCTCTGCAGCTCTGGATCATGGCCTGGCGATGCAGTGCGCTCACGAATGAAGGGCTGGTGGACAACCTGCTGCGTGCGGGACTGGTGCAGTCGCCACGCGTCGCGGCAGCGATGAAGGCCACAGACCGCGCCAGGTACATGGTCGATTCTCAGGACGGACATGTGTGCCCAGAGATCGCGTATCGCGATGCGCCGCAAGTCATCGGCTTCCAGCAGACCATCTCGGCGCCGCACATGGTACTCTCTAACTGGGAAAGTGCATGGGGAATTGCGGTTGACGGGCTTGTGTTTGATCCGATAGCACGCGATTGCGCTGGATTTGGCGGACGTGGCGATCCAGAATGTGGAGCAGCCCCGTGTCTTGGACGTTGGTGTGGGATCTGGCTTTCTCACGGCCTGTCTTGGGCGCATGGTAAGGAGGCATTCGCAGCTCTAAGCATCCAAGGATGTCGCTTGACCCATGCCTCTTGTTTGAACGGATATTGCAGGTAGAGGATGCGGGAGGTCGCGTCTTTGGCATTGAACGCATTTCAGAGCTGGTGGCTTTTGCTGCTAAGAATCTGGCTGCTGCCGATGGCGATTTACTCACCAAGGGAATTGTCTCGATTCAAGGCAAGAGGCTTGCTAAAGCACTCGGCGGCGTATATTCTGAGCATGGTCGATGTTGCATGATACAGGAGCGGACGGCTGGGAAGGACTGCCGAACGCAGCACCATTTCACTTTATCCACGTCGGAGCAGCGGCAGAAGAGCCTCCACAGGCTCTGATGGACCAGGTCAGTGTAAACACCGTCATTCCTGTTCTGCCAAGTGAGTCTAACGGATTTAATTCATGCAAACATAGCTGGCAAATGGCGGTCGGCTGGTCGTGCCCGTCGGTCCTGCAGGAGACGCTCAAGTCTTGTTGGAAATTCGGCGTACGGACCAGGAATTCACGCATCGGAAACTGATGGATGTGTGCTACGTCCCTCTTGTCCGCCACCACACGGAACTCTAGTGAGCTGGAGTCTGTGCAGAGAAGTCTTCTCGTATTTTTTCTTGTGTGCGGCCAACAAAATAATGATCACGTGACGTTTCTGCTTTCTATTTTTGTTGTTGGAATGGTCTTGATATAGATTAATTCCTCATCATATCAACGCCGAAGTAAGGCTGTTGAGAAGTCTCATGCATCACAAGGCTGGAACAACAAATGCGGTTGTTGCCGTTGGGCCAAATTGTATGCTGACACTCTCGCAGCAGCCCCGAGAGAGAGTTTATCCACATCTTGTCCTCTCAAGAGAGTGGTTTCTCTTTGTGTGGGTAGCGATCATGATGACCCATGTGCTCTGTGGTCTTTATATGATCGGCGTGGCCTACGTCTACTGGATTTTAGGAACCCGAACATGATTTATTGGGCCAAGCTCTTTGGCGGTACAGCCGACAATCCGTATTTCAAGATATCCGGGTGTTCGTTCATGGCTGTTGGTGGATTGCATCTACTCAAAGCGACCCAGAATCTTTGGCTTTCTCTTCAAGCACGCGAGCTTGTATTTTATGAGTCCAACCGAGTTATCGATACGATTGCCAGTCTATCCACGCATCTCAGATTAAACAGAGTGATCAAATTGAATGAGAATGGATGTTGCCAGAAATCGGTTGACACCGCACGCTCTCTTTCGCGATCTGTTTCGACTGTATTTGGTCGCGAAGGGCTATTAGGTGTCCACAGCAAGTCTTTCTCGCGTGTGTTTGTGGCTCGAGAGGTTATCGAGGTTGTATCGCAGACGTACCAAGCCTATCGATCGTGCAATTTGATTCCGCGTCCTGCGATCAATAATATCATCATGAGTTTGCTTACTATCAATTGCTGGTCCACACCAATTCTTCAGCGGCTGTTGCACCACCAGCCAACCGCTGAACGTGTCTTGTGCCTGCTACTAGACGCCATGTTGAGCATCGGGTCGAACTATTTCATCCCTCTTATTATCTTCCAGCCGTATTACCACGCGTTCGACATGGTGAATTACACGTTCCCATACTCGCTACTATACAACAGCGTTGATTTCAAGAGACTCGTTACTGAGAACCGGATGATTCTGTCACTTTCATTTCTGGATTTGCTATCGAAGATGATCAACTATCTGAGTATTTACAGCTCCATCGTGTCAGCCACTGAGTTTTTCCGGCGGCAATCTGCATCAGTTCAGCCTATGCGTGTTCTGGCCTCAACACAAATGGTCACTACCAGCAAAAATATTAGAACGCGATCAGCACGCTACCATAGCATGGTTCATGCTGGCTTTGTAGTGTGGGGCCTTGGACTTCTCATCATCTATGGACGTTCGATCGTGCTTGCGAGCAAACCCACGGTTGGATGCATGAATACAACATATGCATGGTTTGCAGCCAAATTCCCATGCTCGTGCTTCGTTTATAGTTGCCATGTTCACGAAGTGGAAGGACCTGACACGAACTCGACGCGCTTGACCACGAAACGCTGGCATATCTTGAGTACGTCCACTGCCCATCGATGAAAGTATCTCTTAATATCCAAAGATTCCCCAACCTTCTAGTCTTCCAATTGTATAACTCCACCATCGAAGCGTGGCCTCGAGAGAACGCCATTTCAGCCTCAAACCACAAGAAAATGATCGCTGTGCTTCTCACGAGGACCAACATGTCTGCGTTTCCAGAGGGATTGCTGGAGCCTCTGCCCTCGACACTAACAAATATCGAGATAACCACATCCAATCTCACTACGTTACCAGCTGATTTGAACGAACGGTGGAACTCACTTTCACTGTTTTGTGTGGAATATTCAGAAATCCGTGAGGTTCCCGATACGCTATTTCAAATTCCAATAATGATCCTGTCGCTCGTAGGCAACGAAATACAGCAGTTGCCACCGCTTGACAATGTCCACTCGATTTATTATATTATCGATCTGGGCAAAAATCCCCTCCAATCGCTTCCAGCGAGCATTGGCGCAGGCGCTTTTGCTGTGTTTGTGGACGTCCAAGATACTAATATCAGCAGCGTTCCCCCCTGGTTTTACACAAACGTTGCTCTTCCGTACGGTCGTGGCAGTCCATATTGCGATCTCGAAAACACGCTATCGCCTACGACAACGGTGGCTCTTGGTTGCGCTCAATTAGTTCCTCGCGGAGGAGGAAGGATCCCATTGAAATTGATTGATGCTAGGCTAGGCCTATGACAACAAATATTTCAGCTCGATTTTGCGTCAAGATGCGCTTTATGCGCCTCAATTGCTTTGGTGGCTAATGTTAGCATTGGCTTTTAAAACGCTGTGGGTAAACAGTTGCACCGAACAAGATTGCGAAGCTCAGCACTCAAATTGCGCAGGGTCAGGATTCCGTGGGCTGATAAAGACGCGCTTGATCCCCGCAGCATGTTAAGAATCGGTACACATGATTTATTCAGGCTCATCACTGCTGACTCGTCACGCTCGTCGTCTTGTTCGCCAGAGAAGGCATGCAACACTATGCACAGTCCGATGCTCTTGACACGCATATGGAGTTGACGCTGAACCTTTCGCTGTGCATAGTCATCTGCCTTAGCAAAGCAACAGTAGATACGAAGAATCGATGACAGCAAAACCACGAGACTCAATTCATCGCAGACTTCAGTCTCTCGAAGATCCAGCGACCAGGAGAGAATCCGTTGAACTACTGCATCAACATCTTTCTGTTTCGAAAGAAGACGTGTTTGATTTTCAGCTACAACAATAATAAATATGAGGTCAATGCGGGGTGGCTCCAGACACGACAATCCACCTGCAGATGCACGTACTGTTGCTTATCCCCTTCGCAAGTAGTGCCAGAAGGCCAGCTAATTCATTTACGATCGTAGAGTCAAGAGAGTTGCTGAGTGCAGCGGCATCGAGTGCCAGCAAATCGATGAGAACTTCTAAAACCTCCGGAGGTGTTTTCATCAACCTCCCGTCGTCGTCGTAAACCTCAACAAACGTTGCTTGAATGAGCTCTAACGTTATCTGGATTATATTCCCGAGAGACGAAGAGCTCCCTGACTTGCTGTACATTTCTTGGACCTTTTGCCTTTTTGTCACTGTCGTTCTGAGACTAGCAGTTGCTGCTCCAATCCAATTCAAAGTATCAATCGATCGTATTTCGGAGCGAATCCGTTGAGCCTGAAGTCCTCGGTGCCACACGAGGTTGCGCAACAAGGAAAGTGTCCAATAAACCAGAGCATCCATTTCCGGGCCAATTGGATTGCATTTTCCGTTATCATCCGGTTGTGGTAAAGCTTGAACTGTTTCGAGAAGCATTTGAACCTGGAAATTCGCCCACGCCGGCTCTGTATCGAGAGTGCTATCGTGTGTTTTTCCTCTGATAGGTCCTTGATTCGGAACAGAATGCAATAGAGCAAGCGATGCGACTAAATATTGCATAGTTTCTGCGCTGACGGTCTTGCTTGGACGCAAAAACTGCATAATCAGGTGCACGATACCATACTGCAACAATCCTTGGCGCACATTGTACTTCGCCATCGTGAACAGTATGAACGCAGCGTGGCATTGCGTACTCCTGGGAGTGCCATTCAGTGACAACACATTCAGCGGCAGCATCTGATTCGCTTTGCGTTGGCAGACCTGCATCACTTGCCTCGTGCTATTAGGTATGCGAAAGAGCCGATAGAGCGCCTCTAAGGCGATCGAAGTGACTGCGGTGTCATTTTCAAATCGAAGCATGGCATCGCCCACAACAGTTATCATGTTGGAATGGACCAACTTCGTCGCAAAAGCTCGTGTACGAAGGCCACATTCAGACCCACGATCCCTTTCATCGCTTACGCATAAGCTGAGGAGCTGCACTAGACACTTTATGGCTTGCACTTGTAAGTGTCGAATAGAGCCAAACCTTGCAAACACATTCAGAACCACTTGGATTATCTCGGTGCGCATCAGCAGTCGGTGAAGCTCTGATTCAGTATCCGAAGCATTCATTTCTCGCTCTTCTAGCATCAATGACACAGCATCGAGCACCCAGCTTTGTACGTCGGGGTCGTTTGGACACTCGGTAGCCGCGTCAATAAGTCCGAACTCCATGCCCAGCGTTTCTTGTGCGTGATTGAGCTCGTCCGTCGTATGCTGCAAAGCCAATTGAGCATCATCCAGTCTCTGTATTGCATTCCTCTGTTCTAGTTCGGCTTGCTTGCGAATCCCGAGAGCTGCTGCTGCTCTTTCATCATCCAGATCCACCAATACTTGCTGGTGAGCAACACACAAAGCCTGCTTCTGCTCAAGTTCATGCTTTGCTGCTTGAACGTTTTGCTCCCATTGATCTTCGATCACTCTGGTGGTAGAAACCCTGTCTCTTTCGTCCCATGTCAGGCTTTCAAAATCACTGATGAGCATGGACTGCTGCATGAATCGAAGCACTGCAGCCTCAAATTGCTCCTGCGCTCCCTGGTTCTCGCTCTGTAGCTGGATCTGGTATTCTTCAAGCTCTATCTGCTTGTCTCGCAATGGCTTGAGCACGCATTGGTCAAGCACTGCGTATGGTGCGACATCGAATGCAACGCGATATTGCTGTACAATGGATCTCGTGAGAATTAGTCACTCTGACAGACGCTAAGTGGCGAGGTCAAGCACTCACATGGTCAGGAAGGTCGACGTACGCTCCTTTGTCCAGAAGAAACGTGACCATGGCAGCCTGTTGGAACTTGCAAGCTACGTGCAGCGGCGTGGAGCCGACCTTGTTTGGCACATTCATGTCTAGGCCAAAGTCCAGCAGCATTTGCGCCATAGCCACAAAGCCATACTGAGCGCATAGATGCAGACCCGTTCCGTCAGCGTTGGGCGTGTACCGAGCTGCATTGAAATCCAGCTTGTGACCAAACTCCACGAGAATCTTCTTGGCGTTCCGGACGTTGTTGGAGAGCACTTCGACCCAGAACGGCTTGAGGATCGTGGCCAGCTGAAGCGCATTGAGTTTGGGCTTCGCAGGAGCCTTACTCTCTGCATTGGTCGATACTGTTCGCTTGGTTCCTGTGGCGGCAGCTTTTGGTTTGCTCTTCTCCTTGGCCATGTTCCTTGGCGGTTAGCTACAATCCAACAGACGCACACGTTAAATTAAGACCGAACGGCATCTGATACCTCACTGTGGAAAGAGCTCCATTTGCATTAGGCGAGACAGATAATCCTCTCTACTTCTTGAGCTGTCCGAGCAGGAAGCCGGCAGCAAAGGCCGAGACGACCGTGCCGATGGCCCAGAGCTGGCACTTCGGCGGCACGGGGCAGCCGTGGTACGCCATGGTGTACGAGCACGTGGGCTTGATGGGGATCTTGCTCTTGAGCTCCTTGATGATCTTCACGGCCTTGCCCTTCTCCGGCACCTTGTGGCCGCACTCGATGAACGCGTCTTCAATGGCCTGAACGGTCTTGATGATGTGGTCCAGGCGGCGAGTGCTCGGGCCCATGTGACCGATGCGAAAGTACTCCGTCTTGATCTTCTTGTGCAGGCCGCCAGCGAGCGACACGCCACGCTTGACAACCTTGGGCAGGAAGTCCGCGGCGCCCACACCAGCCGGGTAGCGCACGCAGGTCAGCGTATGCGCACCCGAGTGGCTGTCGGGCACGAACTTGCAGCCGAGCGCACCCATGGCCTTCTTGATGGCGTCGGCCACCAGACGGTGCTCCACGAAGCGCTGCTCCATGCCGCCGTTGTCGAGCAGGATGTCCAGGCCCTTGTTCAGGGCGAAGAGGTGGTTCACGGACGGCGTGGCGAAGTAGCTCGGCTGACGGGCCTCGTAGTTCTTCATGATCGGCAGCCAGTTGCGCCAGTCGACGTAGTACTTGGTGATCGACGTGCACTGCTCAAATGCCTGCAGCGCGCGTGGGCGGATGACCATGAGGCTCAGACCAGCCGGCACGGCGAAGCACTTCTGCGAGCCCGTGAGCACGACGTCCAGGTCCCACTGCTTCATGCGCGTCTCCTCGCCACCAGTGGCGCAGACGCCGTCCACCACGACCAGCGCGTGCGGCTGGTGCTTGCGGATCGCGGCCGCAAAGTCCTTGACGTGGGCCAGCACGCCCGTGGACGTGTCGACGTGGGTGATGGTCACGAGCTTGAAGTGCGTGCCGCTCGTGAGCGCCTTCTCCAGCTCAGCCACCGAGGGCTGCGATCCCACCTCGGCGCGCAGGTGTGTTGTCTTGGCGCCGTAGCGCTCGAGGCACTCGCCGAAGCTGTCGCCGAAGTAGCCCGTGTTGATCACGAGCACCTGGTCGCCATGGTTGATGAGGTTGGCGGCCACCATGTCCCACCCGAGCGTGCCGGAGCCGGCCACCAGCAGCGGCTGGCCGTCCTGCGCCAGGAAGACCTTGCGCATCTTCTCGAGACACTGCGCGAAGACCTCGATCACGCTCTTGTCCACATGGGAGATGCCCTCGTGTGCGAACTCCTTGAGCACGCGCGCCTCGAACTCG
Organism: Elongisporangium anandrum; assembly: GCA_023337935.1. Classification (NCBI taxonomy): domain Eukaryota; phylum Oomycota; class Peronosporomycetes; order Pythiales; family Pythiaceae; genus Elongisporangium; species Elongisporangium anandrum. Next base: position 9,538 of record JAADXR010000260.1, read on the forward strand.
ATCGGGCCGGGGTTCATGCACAGCACCTGCTTGGTCATCTGCGCGTACAGTACAGAGAGCTGCGTCAGGCCTTGAGCGTAGGGCCGCACAGGCAGAGCCTGGGATCCTACCTTGGCTTCCTTGGCTTGCGCTTCGACGGATCACTTTTGGAGAATCAGCAGAGTCACGCCACACCGGCAGAAAGCAACTCGACGTGCAATTCATTGAGTTGAAGACACCACGATTCAATGACTTGATAACTTCAACTAACGGGATATGGTGGTGTGGACCACATTGAGAATTTTTACTATGGAAGTGTATAGCGTATAGTGGCTGATATTTTTAAATGTTGGGTTTGTGGCACAATACGGTATATTTGTTACATGACCGAAACAGTTTGATTCTAAAACCTACAGATGGCAAGGAAGACTGAATGCACTCTCATGCGGTGTGATCCTGCTCGATGCAGTCTCATACGCGCCCACAATCACAACACAGTTCGGTATCTGTCTCAGACATTGCCCCTGCGACAGAAGCTGCATCCTAGAAGTATCGGTTAGGCCTTGGCTGTAAGGTTCGTCGCCGGTTCAGGATCAGTCTGTCTCCTCGTCATCATTGTTTGTCTGATTCCCTGCCATTGGTTTCAATTTACAAAACCAGGTGGGACCAAAAAGTCCAGCCATGGAGCCAGTCCCTTGGTCTCACCTGGTTTTGAAACGAGCTCCAGTGAAAAATCTTTCGCCCCCAGACATTCCGCGATTGGTAACTCACCGTGCGTCTGACACCCCAGTTGACCCCAATGGCTCCGTCGCCGTCTCCGCCACTGGCGCTGGATGCCAATCCCAAGCCCAAGACGCGCAAGCGCTACACCACGACCGGCGCGTCGCTCAAGCGCATGGTGGCACTGGGTCTGGTGGCCAAGATACCGACGACCAAGCGGTCGCAACGAGGCTGGGGGCCCTACCACTCGGTCGTCAGAGAACGCTCCGTGGAATTCAACCTGACGCTCGACCTGCAGCACATGCGCCAGGAGATCGATGAGTTGCGCATGGCCCGAGATCTCTTGCAGTCCCGCGCAGTGCTGCAGCGTCACGACCCAGCCGGGCCCTTGGCGCAGACCATGAAGGCGTACTACGACGTATTCCGCCAGGGCTTCATAACGCCCGATCGAGATGCGGACACGGCGGCACACCAGCAAGCATTTCTGCGGAACATACTGGATGAGGGCATCGACGTCGGGAACGGGCTCACAGGCATCGACGTGATGCTCGGGCAAGGCCGATCGTACGCTCAGCTTCTGCGTGTCCTCAGTCTACAGATGGACCAGCTCCACATCGTTGACGCGGACGACTCGGTCGTGATCTACTCCAAGGGCCGATTCCGATTCCAGATCCAGCCCCAGACGATCCTGGGCATTTTCCCTCATGTGGCTGGCAATCAGCGCATCCTGTCAAAGCTAATAGGCCGAGAAGCAGAGGTAGCCACGAGCATGGCCTTCTATTTCGACGTAAACAACAAGGTCATCAAGTGTGACGCCGACATGGACTTCGTCAACACGTTCATGACGCTGCTGCAAGACCCGCAAGACGTCGCTGAGCTTCTTGGCCAAGCTTTGATCGCAGACAACTGCATGATCGGGATCGAAGGCGCTTCAGACAGCGGTCCAAGCATCGAAATATTGAGCGAATCTGAACTCGTAGATGTTAGCTTTCCACAAGATCTAGTGGCCTCAACATCAGACATTGGGAGCGCTAAGACAACCGGCAGTTCATCAATGGACAAATCCCTTCAGCCGCGCGTGACAACACAAGAACATCCGCCTCAAGCTGCCAACGATAGCACCTCCAATGCCATGAGCATGGCGTTCATTCTTGGATAGAATCGTTAAAATACATGCTTTACATCCGTCGCAAGTGTGGGATGTCCACTTGTCGCTCCAGTCAGTTACAAAAAAGGAAATATTGGAGTGCAGAACACTGAGGGTCGTCATCAGGCGCATTGAGCAATGCGCTGTTGATTTACGAATCGTGCAGTGAAACTTGTATGCTGCTCGGACGCCGACATCCCTCACTCGCACCAACGTCGGTGATGTTGAGACCAGGCCTGATATCCTGTTAAACTAAATCACACAGGCAGTCGAATCAATCAGCATATTTCTTGAGCAGAAGAGTATCCATTCGCTCTGAAGCGCAATGGAGATTCATTTGGACACGAAGGATACGCTATGCTGCACGTCGTGGCCAATACTAGGAGCAAGCGAACTATCAGTCGCTGCGCATTCGAGAGGCAGGAATCGCTCGCGCTTCTTCAAAAATCCAAAATCCAGACTCCGGGTTCTCACGATCCTGCCTCCATGCTGGTAATCAAGAAATGGTCCATCCCTTCAGCATTTTGTAACAGATGGCGGCCAAGCCTTGAAGATGTAATAGAACTCTCCCGACATGATGATGAGCTTCTCGTAGATAGCTTTTAATGCGAAGGCAGACATCATCTAGAAAGGAGGAAACCATTGTCGGTCAGCTAGATAACATCGTGCCACACTCAGACCAATGCACCAATATCACGAGGCGTCTTCCTTCCGTACCACGTGATCACATAGCCTCAGACCAAATCGTCTTGCTCTATTCGTGCCAGTCGAATGAGGTGACGCAGATAACGTGGATCACAAGCGCTCCAGCTGCAAAGCAAGTGTAGAAGCACTCATCAAGCGTCGGTTGAGTGCAGAAGATGTCTTTGCTATTAATAGTTGCTGGCCCTGATAAAAGTGATGCCGGCTTTCGCTGATTCTCTTTTATTAGCGCGCATCCAAAGACCTTCTCTTTCGCTGATGATGAACGCTGTCTTGTCGGGCTCAATTACTAAGATATTTAATAGAAACGCAATTCGAATAGAAAGAAGGAGAAGATTCGCTTCTGGATATTCGAGCGCGTGTTCGAGAAGAATTCGCAGCATTGAAGGAGCCCCCAATTCGTTTGTCAGGCGCTTCAGTTTGCGAAATTTCACTATTGAACTTCATTGTCACGTTGCGCAGCTTGGACTTCCTGACTCATCTTCTCGCAGAAATTCAATCGCGTGACCCTCGCTTCACACTGGAGCAACCATTTTCTGGACAACGGAATGCCAAAGTTCGAGATCTTGACAACGCGTTCGGTCGGCCCTTTATGAACGAGCGTTTTCGCAGTCGCTTGCTCTTGTTAATTGCTTGCCAACGCCACTGGACATCGCTCGGCTATCATTTGCCGTCAGATCGCACGGGCACATCTTGTCGCAAGTGACGAGCCACAGCCTTGAAAAACAATCATGCAGGGACATTTATGGGAGACACGAGTCAACCGATCTTTGATATCATGACAAATATTTGGCCTTTGATATGATGACTCTTCCAAAGATGGCACAAGGGTCTTCATACTCCCACAATGAGCAATCACAGCCACGTGACTGTATGATCAGGAGACTCAACACCATTATGTGGTCAAACAAAGGCGATGCTGTTACCATTTGATAAATCACGGCGCAATCACCGATATCACAGCAGTGACTCGTAGTCTTCTTACCGTATATCGTTCGCGCCATGGAAGCTTCCTGGGCACAGAGATCGTGTCAGTCGAATGAGGCGACTGATAGACACTTCTTTAAATATCCATCTCCCAATGCAAATTAGCCATATGAGGGCTCCAACGTTCACTCGTCGTACTGATATTGATGCTCGTTTGCTGGCGGAATCTTGTATTGTGACCTCGATTTTGCATTCCGATCCATCATCAGGGGGATGGGCCATACCATATCATCGAAATGATCTCTTTGAGTGGGTGGTGCACCAGCTGTCAGTTTTGAAGGAATGACTTCAGCGCCACGTCTTTAAAATGCGTCTGCAAGTGGATGATCATGTTATTTAGCGTGATAACATCATGAGACCGCAACGTCGATAACAGTCTCAAGAGGTCGTCTTCTTACCGTTTCCATCCATTTCATGGACTTGAAGGTCCATTCGTCTTGCTCCAGATGTGCTGACGGGTGACGTGGGTGGTGAGTGTCGCAGCTCTAAACTAAAAGCGAAAGCGTGCGACGAGAGTCGCTGTCGGATCGAAGGACGTTTTGTTAATTATAGACATCGCACCAGAATGAGAAAAATGTCACCTTCGAAACTGCCGTTTGAGTCTTGTGAACTCTTGAGATCAGAACCATTTCCTGAAAAAAAATCTCATCTTGAATCTCGGAGTCTTATGCTACAAAGGGTGAAAAGCTGCTGTCGAATGATGAAGTTGATAGCTAAATCGGATTTTGCTGAAGTACCTCTGTGTTGATTAATGCATATAATTTTTTAGGGCTGCTCACGAGATCAGTTTTGAAGCTCCGATAGTGAATTGTTCATATCATAATACTTCAGGTATGGGGTCTCAAAGCGGCGTTTTAGGACCTCAAATTTAGGATAAAACGGGTTCGGAAAGTTGTCTCCCACCCAAATGGCTCAAGCTTACACTATCTTAAAATTTTGGCCAATCACAGTCGAGGTTGTTGTGCCCGACCTAAGCAAGGAAGGTTGCGATGGAGGTCTATGGGCTGCGGCGGCGTCGCTCTGGCTCTGGTGGCGGATCTCCAAGAACTCGTCCGCAAAGGACACCGTGATGTCGTGGATCCTGCACATTTGCTTGCAGGATCATGAGCGAGCTGAGCGCCGCAGTGGCGTCTATGCCAGAGAGTCCATGACCACGTTACTCCGTCGGCAGACCGCTTCCACTGAGCACAGCAGTTCCATCCAGGCACTCACTTGGCACTTCGATGTTGGGGATACGATGGCCAGCAGTATGCCGAGCTCAATATGAACGAAGTTGAGGATCGCGAAGCTGATGGCCAGCAGTATGCCGAGCTCTAGATGAACGAAGTTGAGGATCGCGAAGTCGATGGCCAGCAGTATGCCGAGCGCTAGATGAACGACACCGAGAGGACGATGTACTCACGCGGGAGCATCTATTGGATCCTCGAATATCTCTAGTCACGAGCGACAGAGCTGCGAGGTCTCGCCCGCGCTCCATTCTCTTCCTTTCGCGTTGGAGACTGCGCCCGCGCGCGATAGGACTGAAAGATCCGAAGTTATATTTAATAGCTCCGAGGCCAAAAAATAGGACGTAATGACTGTCAATAGGACCTCCCGGTGGGAAACGTTTTAGTCTTAAAAGTCGACTTATAGGTTAAAACCATCGTTAATACCTACCGGTGGAGATGATCTAAAGGAATCTCAAGAACGCTTCTATTCTCCTGTAACCGAAAAGTCCGGCCTCCACAAATTGTGCCACCACTGCGCCCCATTGGAGTCGGAGAAATCGGAGACCGTTGGGCCTTGGATATTGCTGGTCCTATGCCAATGGCCCACAGTGGCAAGCGATTCGTCACAGCCTGCCTGGAGTACGTTTCCAGATTCGTAGCAGCAAGAGCGACCTATAACCACAGCGCAACGACAGTCACGAGGTTTTTGATGGAAGAAGTTGTGTTTAAATACGGGCCGTTCCGCGAGTTGATGTCCGATCAAGCAAATGAATTCCTTTCGGAAACAGTGCACAAGTTGGCAGAGCTACTGCAGGCAAAGCAAACACACCCAGTGCCCTACCGTCCCAACATGATGGGGTTAGTTGAGCGGTATAACCGCACGTGGAAAGACGCAGTTGCCATCTATGTCGATGATCAGCAGAAAGATGGGGACGAATGGCTACCTGCTGTTACGTACGCCTACAATACGGCGGTCCAGACGTCGACACGCATGGAACCGAGCTTTTTAATGACTGGCAGAGTGCCAAAATCGTCTGGAATGCTACTGCGCCCAGAGCTATTGGGCAGCATAAGGGAACTACCGCTATGGCACGGGCGGCTGGTGAGAACAATGCGGCGAGCTCATGAATCAGCAAAGCAGGCACTGGCGCTCGAACAGAAACGCCAAGCACACTACTACAACCGCAAAGTACGAAACGGGGCGCCTTTTAACGTCGGCGATGAAGTTTGGATTGTTAAGCCGCCCATGGGCAAGACCATGATCTCGGCAGCTAGTCACCCAGTCCACTACTGTCTTGTACAAACCAGGCCACCCGAACGCACTCGTAATTCGGTTGGCCGTTTGGGGTGCCTTTAAATGGCCGGACCATATACTTCCTCAAGAGACTTCGACCAAAGCTGCACGGGTAATACGACTCGCCAACCTTCTGTCGTCTGAATCCGGACCAGTCCGAATCGCCACTGTACCTTCTGGCCTTTATAGTGCTCCTTCATCATCAGTTCTTTCACCAGGCTGCTCTCCTTTTGGCACTCCAAGATCTCAATGTCCGTGATTTGTAAGCTTTCCGCTATCTGCCTCACCACAATCAGCAACCTCGTGTCGGTAGGGGCTGCAGCAGCCTTGACTTCGACACATCGAGGCGCTTCGCTTGCGGATGGAACTCTCGAGAGTGCGTCCGGCACGACGTTTTCTTTTCCAGGGGTGTGCACTATTTCAAAGTCATACTCTTGTAGGGCGATGGCCCACCGATGCAAACGACCAGCCAGTTGTCATGTCGTCAACAACCATTTCAGTGCTGCATGGTCCGGTACCACGGTGAAGCGGCGGCCATACAGGAATGGTCTAAACGTTTTTACTGCCCATACCACTGCCAAACATTCCAGTTCCGTGATGGGATACTTGGATTCTGCTTCACTAGTCACTTTACTGGCGTATGCGATCGGCCGCATGGCGCCGTTCACTCATTGCATCAATGCCGCTCCAAGCCCCTATATCGACGCATCTGTAGCAAGAACGAATTCTTTAGCAAAGTCAGGGTAGGTAAGCAATGGCCTATTACTCAATTCGATCTTCATCGCTTCAAACGCCTGGGCTTGATCATCATTCCATTCCCACATGCAGTCCTTCTGCAAAAGCTTCGTTAGTGGCTGCAATTTCGTCCAAAAGTGCGGAATGAATTTGCGGTAGAAGCCCGCCATGTGTGCGAAACTCTTCACGTCCTTCGTGTCCTTGGGTGTCGGGAAGTCTTCCACAGCAACGGTTAGCCGTTTTAGTGGCCTCACACCAACAGGGGTGAGCTCGTGCCCGAGGTATTCCAATTTCTTCGTGGCGAATTTGCACTTGGCCAGCTTGAGCGACAATCCGGCTTTCCAGAGGCGCTCGAGAACGACGGCAATTTCCACGATATGCCGCTCGATGCTTCCCTTGGAGTAGACGATTATGTCGTCTAAGTAGACCAAGCTCTTTCTTGTTGAGCACATCTGGGTATTGACGAAGCAACTTCACAACAAGGTCTTTCTCTGATGTAGTCAAATCGGGAAACTGGAGCTCCTCGTCTTCGCGCAATGGATCCGCACGCTTCTTCTGTAACGTTCCGATCCATTCCTCGATTCTATGACTTTTCAGTTGACCATCTTCCTCCAGCACCTGCATCTCGCCGGCCATTGGCACCCACGTGCCGAGGATTTGCTGGCTTGGTAACTTTGTTCGCCGGCCTGCAATATTCAATACTGGAACCACGATGCGCCCGTTGCGCGCGGTGGAAACTGTCGGTGCCATAAGAATGTGTCTTCCGGCTTTCCATTCAGGCCGGCCGTACCATCCTCAGCATCCACTGATATCGTGGCGTTTCAGTACGTCGCTGTGTCCACCCTGAGCTTACTCACTAGCCGCACGGCAGCCGTCTTCTTGTTGCTCTCGTTTGTACAGGTGAAGGGAATGGTTATGTGCTCTCCAGATTGGCGGCACGTCAATGTCCTTTTCGCGAACCTGATTTCGGCCTGGTATTTGTTGGCGAAATCCGACCCCAGTAGAAGTTCATCACCGCAACCATCCAGCGGCGACGCACGGCGCCCAGGCGGTTCTTGGCGATGACCATGGCGCTCGCGGCCTTGAGCTTGCCGGCAGAGGCCGGCGAGGCCGCCACGGACGCAGCGCCCACAGCCTTCTCCTTGCCCACGACGGCGGCCGAGGACGCGGCCTGGAACGCCTGCGTGCTCTTGACCTTCTCGCGCCCGACCATGGCGGCCACTGATGCGTTCTGGAAGGCCTGCGTGCCCTTGACGGCCTGGAACGCGGCCGAGCCCTTCTCCTTGGAGTAATCTACCTTCACCTGTTTTCCGCGATCTGGACAATCTCCCGACGCTTGAAGAGCTGCCAGATATCTTGCTCAAACCTCTACCGTTTCAGCTTGCCATTGACGATTGCCGTGTTTGCTCAAGACGCCCCGCAGATCAAATGCCAAGAGCTGAGCTCGGTGATTAATTGCATCAGTGTTAAGTACGGGATGCACCTATCATTCAAGACTAAGCAAACGTGTCAAGGGCACTTCGATCTATTGTTGATGATCGTTCAAGGAATTTGTGCGACGCATATGCCTATGGTGATTCGTCCTCAGTCTAATTTATGTGATCGATCAATAAATACGATGCGACCGAGTTGCATCGTCACTGTCGATGGACTCGTCGTTCTACGTGGAGAAGAAACAATGGGCAGAAATGCTATGGGTTTAGCAACAGCGGAAATAGATTTGACGTCAAAGATGCGCAAGTGGAATCCATTGTTCTATGGCGAGCTCCCGTATATTATGGGCTTTGCAACAGATAGAACCGATATCATCGTGGTCGCTATTGATCGCTACTTGCAAACGTACACAGTTCTCAGACACTTGTCGACATCTTGGGAAGCGCTGGTGAAGGTTTTCTACAACATGGCTCAACTCTTCATTTTGATGGATAAACTCTCCAATCGAAGCGCTGGGTGTCAATTGTTGCCATTCAGTCCTCGAACAAACGGAAACCGAACCGTTGAATTGCTGGACACAAGATTATACTGCGTCTACGTGAAAAGTGGAGAAGATGTGCGCTTCACTCGGTTATGCGATATATATGAGACTTTGAATCAACTCAAGGCGCATTTACAGTATCCGACGTGTTTGCCAGTCGTGAAAACGTTGCTTTGCTATCCAGGCGAGTTGAGAGTGCTGCTGGGCCCTCTGGGATATGAAAAAGTTCCTGAGTTTGAAGTAGAGGTCCTTGGACTAGTATTTGGTGTGATGATTGCCTTGAATCATTGGCACGGAGCCAATTATTGTCACGGGGACATCCGATGGCAAAATATTGTGTTTGTTTCGGACTGTGATGGCACTTTAGACGAAGATGTGTGCCACTATATGTTGATTCATACGGACAACTCGCATCGACCAAATACGAAGATTATTGATTGGACTCATCCGTTTGAAGGCATGATGTTGGCATTTCAACACGATCTGTACCAAGTGGGAAGGCTGTTTGACCGCATCACTTGCACTCTGTCGGATGAACTGAAGGAGATCCGAGACTTGTTGCTGTCTGCTCCCCAGAACAGTACAATTGCGAAGGATATTATGGCTCATCCACTATTGAAAGACATGCAGCAAGCGATTGAGTTCTGTGACTAAAGAATAAATCGCTATGTTGAAAATCTGGTCTTATCAAAGGCGAGACCATACGCATTGGCACGGAATACTATACTGTAATGGAAATATTCGATAACTGGCTGATGACTTAATTGGATCGATCAAATACGAAGCTCAATCACTTGAACTCACTGGATTTTTATGGGTAGATTATTGATGATATTCTATGTGGCCTGTTGGCAAAATATTCTATCCTGTGACGTCCATTGCTACACCGAAGACGACAGCATGTACTTTCTATCTATGAACACCAAATACGAAGATGATTGATTGGGATCCGTTTGAAGGCATGATGCAGACAGCTCAACACGATCTGTGTCAGCTAGTCATACTTTTTGATCAGGTCACATTTAGGCCGAATGGATCCGGGACTTCGCTGACTATCGTAAACGATATTATAGCCCGCTCGGTACTGAATGAAGAAAAGTCACGCTAATTATTATGTGGTTTGTTGAGAAGAGCATTTTGAGACGTATTCGAAATCACTCTTCGAGAGTGCGGACGCCAGCACTTCAGTCCATATCGCATTAATGAACGAGACGCTGTTCAATAGATCAGAGAAAGACAGCACTAGGCACTCTGCCGCCCCGCAACGAGAGCACGACGCAGAACGCGTGGTCTATCTATGGAGCCACGACAGTGAAGATTGACACAGTCGTTTGCTTATCATTAAACTCGAGTTTCGAAATATTATTAAGAGAGTTTCATTTAAGCACAAAACACGGATTTACCAGATCTTTTCGCTCTTAGTCAAGAACCAGTCGTTGCAGAGTCACGAGGCGCAATTCGGTGAGCACATCCAGCAATTTCTTCTTGCGCTCAAACACTTGGATCCAGTGCTCCGCCAGTTGGCGCTCAGGTGTCTCGGTTGCACTTGCGTGAACAGCTTCATGGCATTCTTTCTGTAAATGGCCAAATTTTTTCATCGTATAGAGATGAGTCCAGCGGTTCACGCGACGCTTGTGCTGCACACGTTCAGTCAGTACGGGCTGGGAGAGCAGTGTCATCGTAGCTTCGGCTGCTTCATAATCGCGCTCTGCGGCATCAAAATCCGATTCCAGACTAAGCAGATCGCCTCGAAGCACATGCGCTTTGACTGATTGCAACGAGTCACGGGGAGCAAGAACCACCACTGCGTCGCACGCTTGACTAGCTAGCCGCTTTACGTCGGCGTCGTGGCTCGCATCTACCAGTCTGTAGAGCAGTTTTGAGCACAAGTCCAATCCAGTTTGGACGTAGTCCACGTCTGAAAGGACTGATGAAGCACTAATTGATCCATCGTTCCACAATTCGACTTGAACCTTCAAAGACTTGGCCGATGCATCATCCGAAGAACCAGGCATCTGGAGTTGGTCTGATGCTGAGGCCGTCCGTGGTGCCGTTTTGGACGCTGTAGACGCCAATTCACTCGCCACTGGTGCTTGATGCTCAAGCCTTTGTACGTTGGTTCCATTGCTCCACAACAACGAAGGAGTCGGCGGTTTCTTCCGGTATAGAATCGTGACTAAATACGCCACTACGAGCAATATCAAGACCAGACGATAGATCGGCTGCCATTGCTTCTCGCGCCGCAGCTTTGTTTTTGCCTTTGGATCACCACTGGTGGCCAATCGAGCGCCAAACTGCTTCACATAGCGTCGGTCGGCCTCTTTGAACTGCGCGATCCACGCTTTCTTCTCTCGAATAGACTTCCAGTACCGCTTGTCTTGTGGCTCGAACTCCACGTCCTCTCCATCATCAACTGCTGGTCGTTCGTCATCCTGCATCAACTCTTCAGTACTGACGATCTCTCCATCGCTCTCTTCATCTGCTTCGTCTTCTTCAGAGGAGGAAGATGATGAAGACGCAGACGGCATGTACTCGCTCTCTGCGGTCTCGTCCTCATCGTAGAACAGACTGCGCTTCACCTCCTCTTGACCAACGGCTCCAACGGCCGCAAACCGAGTCGTTTGGCTTGGCCCGTGAGTCTCCAGCTGCTCCCTCTGGTCCTGCTCTTCCCACTGGCCGGTCATGTCTGTGGTTGAAGTGGAGTGACGCCGTTATGGCCAACTGAACCGTGGCTCCCCAAGAGCGGTTCAGGAGGACCGGTCCGACTTGAAACCTGAGACCGTGGGCTGGAACACTCCAGAACGAAACTGAACGAGCGGTCGGTCGGTCGGGCAATTGCTCCCATGGGCTCATGGAGTCGGCCACGTGGACTCACGCCTTCTGTGTGTGTGGCTGTAGACTCTGATCAGACACAGGACTCATGGCGCGTGGTAACCAGCGAGACACCGATCGTGCGGTGCGTTGTCTCTGCGATAATAGCCCAATGGGGAGATGACTGGCTAAGCTGTGGATGGTGACTGTAGCGTGCGCAAGCGCGTGCTGCCAAGGCCACCAAGGAAGGCTCCAAGGGCGACCCGCAGGCCCGACGTGAGGCCGACGCCAAGGCTCTGCAGGAGAAGATCGCGCGCAAGGCCGCGCTGAAGGAGGCTGGCGGCCAGGAGGCGGCCGGCAACAAGGGCGGCAAGAAGAAGTAGACGGAGCATGGCGCTAGGATTTTATACGACGAGCGAGGAGAGACAGAGAGCAGTGCATTGTGCCAATGAAAGGGGTTGAGTTCTCTCCTCACCTCTGTGCTCATCAGATCGGCTCTCAACCGCCGTGACGTGAGGATTCAACACGAAATGATTATGCTGCATGCACTTGGTCTCTATTCATTCACTCGAGCAGCGTGCGGAAGTCTGCGAGGCTGATGCGGCCGTCGCGGTCGGCGTCTGCGCAGGACACGAGCAGGTTCACGTCCTCCTCTGTGAGCGCTCCGAAGCCCAGCCGCTCGAAGACGTCGCGCAGCATCTCGCGCGAGATGAAGCCGGTCTCCTCCGGGTCGTAGGCCTTGAACGCCTCGGCCACGGGGTCGAAGTTCTTGACCTCGTTCGTCAGCAGCAGATTGCGCAGGGCTTCTTCCGTGAGCTCGCTCTCCTCGTTGAGTAACAAGCGCACGTCGCTCATGGTCAGGCCGTCGTAGAAAATGCTCAGGCGAGAGCGCAGAGTCTCCAGCGTCACGCGGTTCTCCTTGCTCACGTCCAGGAACTGGAACGCGGTGTGGATCTGCTCTGGCGTGACCAGCACGCCTCCGAATTCCTACGATCATGATGCAGGAGTCAGACCCTCTTGAAAGGCGTTCAAGTCAACAGGCAGACTCACATTCAGGGGCACGTTGAACGCTGGAGTCTCTCGTGCAGCGGCCTCTGTGGACGCCACGTCCGGCATCACCTGTCGCCGGATTTCATTCGGACCTCTGGTCGCTCGTCGTCCGCTCGCCATTGCTCTGTTCTCTGCTGGACTCAGTCACTTCACCAGCTTATCCGTTTTATCCGCCGAAATAGACGCATGCAGGATCCCAAACTCGTGGCAATTGTGGCAACGGCTCTATATATTCGCACACTCTCTATCAACTACTGTCCTCTTCATTGTCTTCTTCCTCTCCGTCTTCACTGTCGTCCTCCTCGCTGTCGCTCTCCTCGTCCTTCTCGGCCGGCTCCTTCTGGGCTTCTGCCTCCTGCAGCGCAGTCAAGCGCACTCGCCAGAGCTCAGCCTTCTTGCTCCGTCCATTCTGCTCCAGGAACTCTACCAGCTCGCTGTAGAACTCGATCGTGTCCGGACTGCACTCGATCGCGCGCTCGAGACAGCGCACGGTCTCGTCCACGGCGTCGCCCTTCATCATGAGCATGGTCGCGAGGTTGTAGTGCAGATTGCCGTTGCTCGGGAACACGTCCACTGCCTGGCGATAGACCTGCGTGGCGCCGTTCAGATCGCCCTGCTCACCGAAGCAGTTGGCCAGCGCTGCCAGCGTGATGCAGTAGGCCTTGGTCAGGTCCTTGGTCTCGCTCTCGCTCTCGGCCTCCTGCACGGCCTGGATGCTGCGCTTGATGGACTTGTGGTAGCTCTCGACGCCGGCCTCGTACTGGTCCATGGAGGCATATGTGATGCCCAGACGGAACCACAGCGACGCGTCGTTCTCGGCCTCGGCCAGTTTGCTGGCGCGCAGATACGTCTGGATGGCCTTGCTGGGCTGCTCCAGCGCCGCGTAGACGTCGGCCAGATGGCTCAGCGCCTCGTAGTGGTCCGGGCGGCTGCGCACTGCGGCCTTGAAGGACGTGAGCGCGCCTTCGTAGCTCTGGAACTGCTCGAAGGCCAGGCCGGCGCCAAAGGCGTCGTCAAAGTCCAGACTGTCAATGTCCTTCATCTCGGACGCCACGCCTTCTTCTTCGTTGTCTTCATCATCGTCCTCTTCCTCTGTCTTCTGTCGCTTCTGGGTCTGCAGCTTGGCTTTCTTGCTCTTCAGCGTCTGGCTCGTGCTCTGGCGCTTGGCCAGCGCTTCAGAGTCGTCCGCAATCGAAAAGCGCCGCTTGAGCTTCGCCTTCTTGCCCATTGCTTTATGCGTGTCAAGCCATGCAGCCAGTGGACCTGATACACCTTTTCAACCAATCATATCGCATTTATATTTATTTTCTCCAATCATGCGATCGTACCTTTCCGACACACTAGAGTACCTCCGAGCGATCGTGAAGAGACGCGAGCAGCTCATTACCAGAGATCGCCTCTCCATGTCGCGCCCTGGGACCAGCTCCGGGCCTCGCCCTGGCACCGGCGGAGGCGGAGCCAACAGCGCAGGAGGTGCACCAGGCGCTCGTCCAGGCACTGGCCAGAGCCTCAACCCGATCGTCATGAGCGGCCGCCCGGGCACCGGCCAGCGCAGCATGCTCGGCTCCTCGGCCGGCGGCCGACCGCTAACGGGAAGACTGGGCACAGGCCAGCAGGTGCCGGCCACGCCAGGGCAGACAGCGGGCTACGGGGTCAGCCTCAACACCGAAGTGAACGTGTCGGACCGGCCCGTGACGCAGCAGGGCATGATGGGCATGCGCGTGGGCAGCGCCGGCCCCGGACGGCAGGTGCAGGACGCGTCGTTCTTCGTGGGCAAGCTGCACAGCAAGACCGCGGAGATCACGGGCGAGATCGAGACGCTGCAGCGCGAGATCGAGCAGGACGCCAAGGACAAGGCCCAGTACGCGCAGCTTGAGCGCAAGTACGAGACACTGGCTTACGAGGTGCGCGATCTCGAGGGCCAGCTGGCCGACTACAACCTTGCCATGGACAAGCTGCGCAGTGCCACGGACCCACACGAGATCCGCCAGGTGCAGGAGCAGCTGCACCACCGCAACGGTAAGGAGGCCGAGGAGGTGGACCGCATCTTCATCCTGCGCCAGGAGCAGGAGAAGGCCGTGCGCCGCATGGAGGAAGAGATGAACGACATCCACCTCAAGCACCAGGACAAGATCAACCAGTTGGCGCCGCAGAAGCTGCAGAGGTACAAGGAGATGCTGGAGCAGCACCACCAGAGCGAGACGGAGATCGAGGCGCGGTCGCAGGAGCTCGACATGCTCATGCACGCCATCCACCAAAAGGAGGCCGAGCTCAGCTCCGACCGGTACCGAGAGGAGTACGATCAGCTGGAGAAGCAGGCGCGGCGGTTGCAGAAGGAGCGCGATAGCGTGCAGGAAGACGCCAGGACGGCGCTCATGGACCCAAACGAGGCGCGCACGATCCTGTTGGCCAAGGTGAAAGACGACAAGGCCAAGATGGAGACGCTGGAGAAGGTGCTAAAGGTGGCTGAGGAAGAGAACGCGGAGCTACGCAAGACGCTCAACGAGATGCAGAACGAGATGGAGGAGCGCACGAACGGCAACGGCAAGGACGACCCGGCGCAGAAGTACGAGCTGCTGTTCCAGCGGGACAAGGAGATGACGGCGTTCCTGGATGCGTTCCCGGCTAAGAAGGACGAGGAGCTCAAGGCGCAGCGGCAGACGCAGCTGATGATCGTCAAGCTGCTGGAGCACATCTCGCAGGGCATGGTCAAGGAGGACAAGCTGCTACCCACGGCCAACGCGTCCAATCTGGAGGAGATGAAGAGCGATCTGACCTTCAAGGAGCGACAGCTCGAGTCCTCTGTGACCACCAAGCAACGACTGTCGATGGAGCTGCAGAAGCGGCAGGCTGAGCTGGACAAGGTCAACACACTGGACACCAAGATCTCGCTCGAGCTCAGCAGTCTGCTGCAGAAGATGGACACCATGACCAACGACATGGGCGAGTTCGGCAAGATCGACTCGCTCAAGGAGGTGCACCAGCAGACCAAGCAGTACCTGCAGCGCATGAAGCAGCAGTACATCCGTCGCCGCGACGCCATGAAGCAGCAGGTGAACGCGCTCAACCTGCAGCTGGAGAACGTCAAGCAGGAGACTGCCAACCACGACACGGCCAAGAACCTAGACGCACTCGAGCAAAAGCTGCGCCACCACGAGCAGAACATCTTCCACCTCCGCGAGTACATCGACGCCAAGTCGCGCGAGATCAACTACGACCACTCCAAGCAGGACTGCTTCAAGCTGCTGCAGGAGCTCAACACGCTGCGCATCAAGCAGGTCGGCATGCTCAACGGGCTCTGAGGCCGGCGCGTGTTTACCAACGGAACTGCGACGTCGTTAAGTAATCACCTTCATTTTGCATTTCCCATTGTTAGACTCTCTTCTTGGGCTCACGACAGCAGAAACTCCACCGAGTGGCGATCGCTCTTCGAGAGAGCGGATGCAGAAGCACTGACGTCGTCGTTCGACTCTGGCTGCGCGTTCTCTGGGTAGACGATGGGGAAGCTCTCGACGGGGGCTTCTGGGTCCGGAATCATGCTCCCTTCGGCCGTGATCTTGGCGTTGGACAGCATCGTGATCACGTCCTGCGGCGTGCTGGCCAGCAGCTCATTCAGCACGTGGAACCAGTCCACGTGAGCGTCGTACTGCACGATGCGGCCGGCCGTGTCCACGTAGATCCCCGTCCGAGTCGGACAGTGGATCGACCGTCCGACCAGCTTAACCACGAGCGCCTCGTTACTGAGCACGTGTGGGAACACGGCCTCAATGAGCGGCCGCGTGAGCTTGCCCCGGATGTGGCCCGTGCATTCGAGAAAGCAGACGTCGCCGTCGCTTGTCACGAGGTTCGTGCTCTCGATCGTGAAGGCCTCCATGCGCACGGCCTTGGTGTAGCGTCGCCACTGCTCGAAGAACAGATCGATCCCCGAGGCGGCCGTGCCCATAGCCAGGTTCTCGTCCATGCGCGCCTGGAAGAACGCTCTGTCCTGCGGCGCGAAGTCGTCGTACCCGTGGCGGAATAGGAAGAAGAAGTGGT
This sequence comes from Elongisporangium anandrum, assembly GCA_023337935.1. Classification (NCBI taxonomy): domain Eukaryota; phylum Oomycota; class Peronosporomycetes; order Pythiales; family Pythiaceae; genus Elongisporangium; species Elongisporangium anandrum. Next base: position 26,181 of record JAADXR010000260.1, read on the forward strand.
CCAGCGTCTGCATCACAACGCCGTTGAAGTTCTGGCGCGCCACCAGGGACCGCGCCTCACGCACGCGCCGCTGGATCTGCAGGTCCTGCACCTGCTGCCGCAGGTTGTTCACGTCCAGCGTGAGGTTGTACAGCTGCGAGTCATCCTGCTCCTTGAGCAGGAACGCTTGGAGCTGCTTGGCCGTGAGTCTGCGGCGCCGCTTGCGCTTGGCTGGCGCGGTGGACGCACTGGTTGGAACCAGCGAGGAGCTGCTGGGACCGCGACGCTGTCGGCCTCTGCTGGGACTCACAGCGGTCGAGAACGCGCGAGGGATCTCCATTTCGCCCAATGGCTCAACTTTTACATCCGGGAAAAGTATACGTATACTCCGTCTCTCAAATGTCACGAGAAGGTATCCATGTTATCCGGACGAGTGAGTACAAAGCCAAGCAAAGTCGATTTTATTGCAATTGTCCTATTTTCTTGTTTCTTGTAAATTACGGTAGCTCATTAAAAGAATAAAAGAAGAATGATAGCTGACCACTTCACCATGCATGTCAATTCACAGTCTTTTTTAAGCGATTGGACCGTAATTTTAGCTAAAAAAAAGTTTCAAATCGATTATTATGGCTGCAAACCACAAAACGGCTGCTGAAGTACACGGCATGGCTGCTCCGTCGTCCGGCGCGTGGGCTCTGGGCCCCTCGAGCCGCGTGGCAGCAACGCGAGAGCCAACACCGCGTCGTGAGAGCGCCGGGTCCGTCCACGAAGCCTGGGAGGAGGCTGCGATCGGTGCGAGGTCCACAAGCAGAAGTCGCAAACACAGTCGATGGAAGCCGTGGTCTCTCCGTTGCACGCTGTTTGCTCTAGTCGACTGTTTGACGGCAGCCATCACGCTGCTCACGATCATGCGTGATAACCTCGTTCTCGTGAATGCGACCGGCAAGTACGCTCGAATTCGCACTCGGCTGCAAGTGGGCGCCATCAACTACAACCTCCAGCGATCCGACGTCGTGAACCGCAAGACGCTTCCGGATCTGCAGGAGGTGGGCGCGTCCTGGAGGTTCTTCCAGGCGCCCGACCGCAACCGGAGGAGCATGAACAAGGACGGAAGCCTCTGTCGTCGGGTGAACGGATTGAGCGCCGAATTTCTGGCCATCGGCTTTGACGACGTCTGGGGCCGGAACGTGCGACGCGAGCAGATCTTCATCTTCAACATCTCGCCGCCCAACTGCACAGCTATTAATCTCACGCCCACGTGGCTCGACACCAATTGCACGCAGCTATCGCCTTCAATTTCGTCTTCTTCCTCTGCAAGGGGAGACTCTTTGGCTTTGAACGCGTCTCGCTGTCACGAATTCATCCTCGGCAACTTCGATACATTGCTCCACGACTCCAGCGTACAGACGGCAGTGCTTGACGACTCGGGCGGCTTTGGCGCGCCCTTTCTTCGTTGTTCTGGTCGCCCTGCGGTCGAATTCGACTATCTGACCGACCTCATGTCCTTCCAGTCTTACTGGGCCGGGGGGCCCTTCCACGCTGAGTTCCAAACGAGTAATTGCCTCGCAATTCCGCTCGCCGCTCGCCATTTAAATGTGGCGCTGTACCAAGCCACGTCCAAGGACGACAATGCCGACGTCGTGTTCGCCGTGGACCAGACCAACTGGCTTGTTTTCTTCGTGTCCTGGGCTCACAGCCTCGCGACGCTCGTGATTATTGTACGAGGGATGTTTAACGTCGTCCAATACACGCGCAACGTGCAGTACGTGCCGTGGGCAGTGCGGTTTCCCTCTTGGCTGGCGTGGCTCAAGTCGGTGCCTCTGCCTAGCATCATGCTCGCGATCTGGTGCCCGCGAGACCCGAGACACGTGGTCACGCTTGAATCAACGACGACGGCGATTCCATCGGCGTGGATGAACCACTGGCTGTATTGCCTGATCTGCTCCCTCGACGCCTTGCTAAACTTGCGTACGACCACGATCATCACCCAAATGGCCGTGTACATGCTCTCGTGTCAAGTGACCTTCGTCAACGTCGTGTTCCTGCTCTCGGGCGTGACCAAAAGCTCGTGGCTGATATGTGTGGGCCATTTCATCATGCGAGTGGTAGCCAAGGTGCTCCTGAGGATAACCAAGGGACTGGGGTTGATACGGAAGCAGCTCATGAAGCAGCTGGACTGGTATGTGGACGCATCGACAATGTTCGTGAGCTATCGACTGTACAGCGGACTGTTGTATTCGCTCATGCTGCTGGTCTTCAAGATCCAAGGCAAAGCGACGTTCATGACGCGGCAGATTCCACCCAAGTTCCCGGTCTACGGCGCCGACTCGGGGATCGTGAACATCTGGCTGAGCGAGTGCATGTGCGACTTGCGGGTTTACTTCCTGATTCTCTTGACTGCGGGCTCCATCTCCAGCTTGACGCTCGTGACCTGTACCAAGTACCGATACGCGGCTAATAACAGCGTGTTGAGAACACTGCAGACGCGCTACGTGCTGGTCGGATGGGACGTTTTCGCCGCGATGAAGGCTCTTCGCATCGATCCTTTTAATCGTGCGCTCGTGGACGCCGAACGAGGCGTTGCCCTGGTCAATTGCACGCTTGGGACGCTCATCCAGCTGCTGTACGCGTCTGGGCCCAGCGGATCGTTGCAGCTTGCTGGCGATGGGATCTTTTTGCCTTCGCAACGCCGTGTATTGGCTGAGCTTATGGGGATGAGAGTCTATCCAAGCGAGAAGGCGTTGACCATGCAGCTGATCGACAAATCCCTCACCAGACGAAGGGACTTGCAGCAGACCCAATCAGAGAGGGAGGAGCGTGAGGCAGTCAAGCGTCACGCATTAGACGAGAGCGTGGATCCGAGTCTACCGCCGCTGCGACTGGTCATGGAGTCCGTCTGGGGTCCTCTGTTGCTGGTGCATGCAACTTCCAGACGCTTACATGTGAATCCAGAGACGCAACTGCAGGAGTTGATGGTGCAGGACGCGCTGGTGTCGATGCCCAAGCGGCAGCGGCAGCAGCTCTTGACTGGTGCTTGCCGCCTGCAATTGGGTTGAGCTGACTGAACGGGCTGAGAAAATCTGAGTCGAAACCGAGCATAAACGAGTCAGTGCGCATGTGGACCACCCAAGCTGTTCTTTTGTGAAACGCCCCGGGAGAGGAGGATGGGCAGTCGAGGGGGGGAGAGGAGGGGAGAGGACGCGAGCAGGCGATCGATGGGATCTCACTCCCGCGTCAGTCGCGAATCAGCTCGCTCCTGCTCACCCACTTCCCGTGGGTCCCTTCTCTCTTTTCTCTCTCAGCCATGGCCTTCGACAGTGAAGTCATGCGCAACCTCATCTGTGGCGGGAGTACGTAACCCTCGTCTGACTCTTGACACGCATGAAACTGTCGCAGTGACTGATCTTGTGTATATGACCTCAGTCGCTGGATGCACCTCGCGCTCGGCCGTCGCGCCGCTGGAGCGTCTCAAGATCTTGTACCAAGTGCAAGACTTCGTGGCCGTGCCCAACAACAACGGCGGCGTGGGCTCGCCCAAGAAGTACGGCAGCGTGCTCGCGTCGCTGCGCAAGATCGGCGCGGAGGAAGGATTTCGCGGCTACTTCAAGGGCAACGGCGCCAACTGCGTGCGTGTGTTCCCGTACGCCGCGCTGCAGTTCGCTGTGTTCGAGCGTATGAAGCCCGTGCTGCAGGACGAAAACCAGCAGCTCAGTTCGATGAAGAAGCTCGTGGGCGGATCAACGGCCGGCGTCGTCTCGGTGCTGTTCACGTACCCGCTTGATTTCGTTCGCGCCCGGCTGACCGTGCAAGGAGGACTGTCGTCCACGCAGTACTCCGGCATCGTGGACGCGCTGCGTGGGACATACCGCGCCGAAGGCGTGCGTGGCATGTACCGCGGCGTGATGCCCACGATCTGGGGCGTCGCGCCCTACGCCGGCCTGAACTTCATGGTCTTTCAAAGCCTTCGCGACAACGCACCGCTCGATATCAACGGCCACCCGGACACGCTTTACATCCTCGGATGTGGTGCGGTCGCTGGTGCCTGCGGACAGACGGCTGCCTACCCGCTGGATCTGCTGCGCCGCCGCTTCCAGATGAGTTCGCTGCGACCTGAGGGCGGCGCTGCGTACAAGTCGACTCTGAGCGGCCTGAGTGCGATCGTGCGTGAGGAAGGCGTCCTGGGTCTGTACAAGGGCCTGCTGCCGAACTTCATCAAGGTCGTGCCTTCCATTGCGATCATGTTTACCACCAACGAGCTGCTCAAGCGAGCCTTTTAGAATGGACAGGTCGTTAGATTAAATGGTTAAGGATATGGAAGTACTACTAATAAACTAGAGATGCATGTTTTTCAATGGAAATTTATACACATGGATACATAGATGTTGGTGAACGAAGGGCTCCTTTATGCATGTTTAATTCCTTAGTGCTATGCTTTCCTAGTGCTTGCTCTCGTCCACCAACAACGAGAAGCTCACGACACCAGGCATGGCGTAGATATCGATCAGAGGCGCGTTGCCACCGACAGCAACAATGTCTGTAGCATTGTCCACAACACAGAAATGACACGAGGGCACAGTGGAGTGGGCAGTCGCCAGCAATGCACCGGAGCTTCGGTTCCACTTCTTCAGACTTGCTTCGCTGCCCACACTGAGCAGATCCATGTGATGGAACGCGACGTCATGCACTTCAGTGGGGGTTTCAGTGTAATGCACAGCCACGCGAGACGGCAGATGCCACATGCTCACAAAGCCAGACGACTGGCGAGTCTTGCTGCCGCCACCACAGGCCAGCCACATCTCGGACGGATCGTTGGCCACGCACCCGACCCAAAGTGAATCCTTTGCCGGCGCTTGACGGACGCCATTCTTGCTTGAATGCTTGGGTTGAGGGTGCAGGAACGCAGCCTTGGCCGCCTGACGAGCGTCCCAGATGCCGATCGAGCCATCCTCGGAGCCCGTGAGCAGCTCCTGCGAATGCGTGAGGTACCGCAGTGTATGCAAATAGTCCTGATGGCCTTCATACTGGCGAACAAACTGCTGCCTGGCCAGATCCCACTCGTGCGCGCGGCTGTCACCACCAGCGAGAAACACGCGGTCGCCAGCCACAGCCACGTCGTTGATCTCGTTGTACGGCAGCATGGCGCCGCGAAAGCCCAGCGTCTTGCGCTCCAAGTGCACCACGTGCAGCGGTTCCAGTCGAGTCGCGGCCTTGGATCCAGCCTTCACGGCCGCTAGAATGTCCTTCCATCGCCACACGCGCAGATCCTGGTCTCCTCCACTGAGCAGCAAATCCTTTTGTTAGCCATGATGGAGATGGCTACACAGTGTTAAATACCTGATAAGAAGCGGGTTTGAAACATCGCCAGCGAAGCATAACGAGTAAATCTGGGTCGGGTGGGCCTGGAATGAGAAGTTCGGACCCGGGTACGCCGTCGCTCTGAAACAAACGCAAACCGCGTTAGATTGGTAAAAAACGGCATGTTCCTGGTAAAATACGTACTCTTGCTTGGTCACTTGTTCCCAGTATGCTGGTTGCTGCCGTTGGAAGCACCCGTTAGTGTAAATTACATCGCACCACGGTTTTGTTTCCTTACCAACATGGGACTCATCACGAACACATGCAGCATTCCGGAGCTCGTGGCGGCGACGAGAATGGGCTCGGGCGCGAAGCTCTCCGGCGCGAACAGCGCCTCGTACACCACGAGCTCACTCTGGCGCATCTTTTGTAGCAGCTGCGCGCGGTACTGCTCTTCATCGTACGTGGCTGGGTCCATCCGCAACTGACACTTCCCACCGTTAACGCTGCGTGGGTTTTGTTGGTGTGTTTGGATTTGGATGGAGGCGGTAATAAACACCCGTATATTTCAGTGCAAGCAAAAAATGTGTAGCCATTTTAGCTTGACCTCCACAAAAACTGAATGCCTGGAGCAATTTTAACCTTACTCCAGCAACAATGGGAAGCCTGCCGGCCAGCTGCGGGACGCTATGGTGGATGTGCTCGAGAACGTGCAGACGTCTGTGCCGGAACTGAGTCAGGAGGTCGCGAACTTGGCTGAAAAGGCCGACATTAAAACAGAGAAAGAGGGTAACTTACATATTGCTTACCAAGTATAAGTCGTCTAAATCACGCACTGAACATCAAGAGCTGGATTGGCTTCTAGGGATTTCACTCACGGCATGTGGCGGTCCGTTCGGTTGACCGCCGAGTAGTAGATCTGCTGGTGAGCCAGACTGCGGTGCATGCTGTAGCTTACGTACACGACTACGGCCAGTAGCAGCCACAGCAAAATGAGCCACACGGACGACGCGTCCATCTGGGAAAACAGGAACCAGTTGAAAAAGATCGCGAGGCAGGGCGCGAAGGGCACGAATGGAGCCTTGAATGTTTGCGGCTTGCCATTGTTGTCGTCATCTTCACTGCCCATGTCGACGTCGTACAAGGAAGAATTGTGGCTGTTGTTGTACGCACTGCTGTCATCCTCGTCGTTGTAGTCGCAGTCTTCCACTGCGTCGTCGCCATGGCCGCCATGCAGATGCTTCTTGCGCAACGCCTGCTGCGGTCGTTCGGATTCCAGCGCCTCTTTGGTTAACGTGATCAGGTCTTCTTCTCCAGTTGGAGGATCCGAGGACGTCGAGGTTGTCTCAGTAGTAGGCGATACTGGTGGGGTCCCCGGCGGTGTCGTCGGCGAGGATGAAGACGAAGGCGAGGGCGTCGAAGGAGACGGTGTCGTGGGCGTTGGCAACGAGTTCCGCGAGGCGGACTCGAGGTATTTGAGGAAAAACGTGATACCGACTGCGATAATGGTGAAAAGGCCAGCCATGATAGCACCACACGAGTCCATATACTTGTCAAACAGCGTGGCTTCGGCACCGTTCTCTACATCGACAGGTACGAACGCGATCACGCTCTTTTGCCAATGGAATGCAGCGAGAAACGATGTGATCAAGTAGGCGCCGATGAGGTAGGCGTGCAGGCGCTTGAAGTCGATTGGTGCTGATTCCTGGTCCGGAATATGCTTGGCACGCACGAGCAGCAACGAGCTGTTGGTGAGATTGAATGCGACCAGAATGCCAAGCGAAATGAAGTTCCACAGGATCTTGAACGGCACAAGCGTCGCGATAATGATGGTCACGATTCCGCAGAGCAAAGTACCCTGGAAAAGGTTACCTTTTGAGTCTACGCGCGCGAATGCTGCTGGCAAAAGTCCGTCTTTCGCCATGGCGTATTGCACGCGAGGCTGCGCCAAAAAGCCGATAAAGGTCGTGATCGGCATAGTAAAGACCTCGCCCGTGGCCACAAACGCGGCGGCCCAGGGCCAGCCGTTGTGCTCGAGTGCCTTACCGTAAGACTCGGCCGCATCAATATCCGTGTACTTCTGCATGCCCACGAGCGCAAACGTGGCTAGCGTTGACAGCACTGCAGCGCCCACGATCGTGCCGATCACAGCGCGTGGGATATTGCGCGTCGGGTTCTTGGCCTCGCCAGCCAAACAGCAGACTTCATCGTAGCCAATGTAGCCAAAGAAGCTCGCGCTCGCGCCAAGAAAGACGCCGGGCCAGCCAAACACGACCTGGCCCTTGTCATTCGTGCTGGACTCTGGTACAAAGGGCGAAAGGTTGTCTGCGTCGAAGTTCATGAACCCAGCCACGATGATGAAGAGCACGACGCTGATCTTAGTCATGGTCACGACGTTCACGAGCACCTTGCCGGCTTGCATGCCACACAGCACGACGCCCACGCACAGCGTCATGAGCAGACCAGCGTAGAGGTCGACGACCGAGTCCTTGGGCTTCATCCATTCAGGCCCCGTGACGTGCCACTGGGATTCCATCCATGTCGTGAACTTGTCGCTCCAGCTGCGCGCGCCGCCAGCGCTTGAGACTCCGTACTCGAGCGTGAGCAGGAAGCCGGCGAACATGGCGGGCAGCTCGCCAAGCGCGTGGTAGGCGTACGCGTACGTGCTGCCGGCCGACGGGATGAGACACGAGAGCTCCATGAACGACAGGCCGCTGAGGATGCAGCCCAAGCCGGCGATGAGCCAGCTCAGGATCGCGGCCGGGCCAGCGTAGACGCTGGCGATCAGCCCGGCGGTGGCGAACACGCCCGAGCCGACGGTGCCGCCAATGCCGATCATGATGAGGTCAAACAGCCCGAGCGTGCGCTGCATCTCTCTGCTCGGGCTGTTGAGCATGTTGGCCGTGTCGCCCTCCTGCACAGACGAGGAGGAAGAAGGGCCGCCATGCAGGCCGTGATCGTCCAGCAGGTGCAGCGGCTTCTTCCAGAAGGCCACGTGGAGCCACTGGGCGGACGAGTGCGGCTGTGGCGTGCGGCCTCCGGAGGCGGAGGAGCCTGCGGTCTTGGGGTCCTTGGTCATGGTGGTGATCGTCATGCGTTGCCCCACACTCGAGCGCCCTGCCTTGGCTGCCTTGGGCCCTCTTGCCGTTGTCCTCTCGGGCATGAACCTGCGTGGGAAACTGATTCCTATTGCACTCCCCAATTGGAGTGTCGTCTACGGTACGGTCTGACTCTACCTCTGTTTACGGGACATGTGACATGGTACAGTGTACCACGTTCCGGTCTTCCGCCCTTGGGGTTCTCTGCGAAAGACTTGCGCAGCTCGAAAGGGTTCGCGATGGACTCACGCGTAGATCCATTGAGAAGGACGGGTGCGGCGTATTCTTCCACATTATGGCGATGTGAAGATGCGCACGAGGCTCAAGTAAGTGTCCATGTGGTGCCGCCGCGGGTACACTGTACCGCTACAGTGGGCTCTCGGCTGTCAAAAATTTCTGTCGCTGGATTGGGATCTGAATCCTAGTTTCAACCAATCATACTCCGTGTCCACAAAATGCCCGCATTATCATTGGCAGAAACCCTTTTGTGCTGGAAATACACTCGACTAACCCTTTCCCACCGCCCGGAACAAGGAAAAAACAGGTCGCCGTGGAGAAGACTTCCAGTTCATAAGCCCGCCCCATGGACCACCCGGCGGCGGAAGCGGCCTCGGCCTCGGCGTCTGCGGCCGCCGTGCCCAATCTGCTGCGCCAGTACGAGGAGTCGCTCACCATGGCCATCTCGCCCCGTGTGGCGCGCCAGAGCGGCCGCAGCGTGCCCTTCGCTATGGGAAGACAGAGCAGCAGCGCCGCCTCAAGCGAAGCTGCGTCAGCCGCAGCTATGGCTACGATGGCGGTACAGCACGCGTCGCCACGCGCAGTGTACCACTCCCCACGCGCATTCGAAGGTCAGCCACCCCCGTCACTACCACTGCTGTCCCCCAAGCGCCGCGCCATGCAGCTAGAAGGCAGCGCATTGGACACCAATGTGCAGCTGCGCTTCGATGATGAACAGAAAGAGGAGAAAGAAGAAGAGGACCAGTCGCCACTGGAGGGCAAGAAGCCTGTGCCGTCTGCTGCGGCGTCCGAGAAGGAGATCTCTGCACAAGAAGGCGGCGACACAGCAGCAGCGGTGGATACCTACGGCGCGCCCGAGGACAGCGACGGCTGTCTGATCTGCATGGACGAGTTCTCAGCAAGGCGCAAGGCGTACCCACTGCCCTGTACAGGTCAATGCACGGGTGCGTACGTGCACTACCGGTGTATCATGGCCTGGCTGGGCCAGTCGGGCAGCTGTCCTCTCTGTCGAGGCGTGTGCGACCCGCTCGTGCTCCAGCCGCTGCAGAAGCTGGAGCTGAGAGACATGAGCAAGGCAGCGCTGCAGCCCGTGCCGCTGGACGCCGGCATCATCCGGTGCTATGTCAAGCAGGTCTACAGAGGTATGTTCAAGCAGTACGGCTACGAGATGTACATCCAGGGCCAGATCGGCACGCAGGAAGAGGACCGGTTCGTGCTGGCGGCGCGGCGGCAAGTGCGCTCCAACATGACAGCCAACTACGTCATCTGCACGGACAAGGACTGCACTGACAACAACCGCATCGGCCGCATGGGCTCCAACTTCCTGGGTACATGTTTCACGCTCTACGACAACGGCCGCGACCCGCAGAAGCTGGCCAAGATCCAGGACGCCGTGGGCTCGGCGGAGGATCAGCTGCAGAAGAACGTGCTGCAGATCCGAGAAGAGCTGGGCTGTGTGACTTACGAGCCCAATCGGACGAGCGTCGGTCCGCGCAAGATGCGCGTGGTGATCCCGGACGTGGACGAGAACGACGCGTCGTCCAAGGTCGTGCGGCCCATGAGCCGTCAGGACCGACTGGTGATGCGTCTGGCCAACGGCGAGCTGAAGGACCTCATGCGCTTCACGAACCGCGAGCCCGTGTTCCGCGAGGACCTGGGCGCCTACTGTTTGGACTTTGGCGGCCGCGTGTCCATGGCCTCGGTCAAAAACTTCCAGCTCATCAACGCGGAGGACCCGTCCATGGGCAACATCCTCCAGTTCGGGCGCGTGGCGGACGACATGTTCACCATGGACTTCCAGTGGCCGCTCTCGCCCTTCCAGGCCTTCGCCATCTGCCTCAGCAGTTGCGACACCAAGCTCGCGTGTGTATAATCCAACTGATCCGCTTCAACCGAAAATTGATGAATGAAAATTGCGTTTTTATCGAAAACTGTCTGCTCACAAGATCGTGAAAAGCGGAATATTGATACCGGTATGAAAGAGGAAAAATTATATATTTGATTATACCATTATTTTAATTTATAGAGGTTATTTATCACTGCATTTGTGGGTGCATAACGCCCATGCTCAACAACTTAGTAACCGTCTACAAATGGATGATTTTGTATACGACTATACGTATAGTCGGATAGAATAGCGTCAACATAATTTGTTGCAAAGCAAATTGAGTGGCGAGACAGATGGGTTTCGGAACCCGCGCTCGTACTCTAGGTACACGACCCGTTTCCTTTCGCTGGGCTCGCTTCCCCAGCTCAGATGTGTATCCCTCCATTATACCCAGCGAAACCCAGCACATCTATAATATCGGAGCAGTAAACGCTGCTTTCGGTCTCCATTTTCAGCTAGTCGAGATGCGTGCCTTCATGATCTCATTAGACAGAGCAACACGCTTCATTCTGGCCAGAGGCCAGTCACGGGCCTCCTCCCAAGCTCCCTCTGGCTGGCTCGATGATGACGAAATGTCAGGTCTAACCCTAGCCTTCGAAATCATGTGGGGCCAAGTGGAGTAAACATTCTAGGCATGTGGCACAGCTGCGTGCAAAGAAGACGCACCAGGGAGCGCAATCCACGTATACTTTGTCCGGATAACGCAGCGGCAAACATGGGATTGGGCCACTCGCCGTTTCTTTTTTAGCTCCAGCCGTCTCTTGGGGCCATCACCATTCCCACTCGCCCCCATCAGTCAGACCCAAGCTCGTGAGATCATGACGGTGCTGCTGCCGGAATTCGTGGCCTCCTCCAACTGGTTCCTGCTGGCGGCCTGGATCCCCATTGGGGCCGCGTATGTGCTCATGCACCCGCACTGGAGTCGCGTGCTGCATGTGTCCAGGTTGCGGCCGGACCGCGACGGCGCGTGCCGTGTTATGGTCTTCTGTGCTTTGTTCACCAGTTCGCTGCTGGGCGTGCTGGGCGTGGGCCTGGAGGGCTACCACACGAGTGGCTGTCCCAACAGCGTGCTCTTCCAGAGCGAGATTGAGTCGCTCGCGCGGTTCCTGTACGAGTTCTGCGGCCGTGAGAAGATGCCGTTCTGGGTCACGTTCGGCAATCTGCTCTTCGTCATGCGCCAGCAGCACCGCATCCCCGTGGGCGACACGGACTCGGACATCGCGATGGATAAGACCGTGCTGCTCCAGCGTTATGGTAGCGTGGCCAACTTCACCAGCGCCATCGAAACCGACGCCTTCCAGAAGCTGCACATGCGGCTGCACATCACGTTCCGCGAAGACCGCGACCTGCTGCAGATCTACACGACTCCTGAGCTCCACGGCGCGCACGCCGATATCTGGTTGTACACGCACGACGAGGACAAGACCACGGGGGCCCACTGGCTGGTGAACGCCGACCGCACGATCCGCGCCAAGCGCATCCCGTACGACGAAGTGTACCCGCTCGAGGAGCACACGGCCTTCTTCCTCAGCGTGCCCGTGACCATGCCGCACAACCCGGCCTACCTCGCCCAGGCCGAGTACGGCGCCAACTACATGCAGCCGCTCGTCACGCGGCTCGAGTGCATCGAGAACGTCTGGAACGGGTACACGTTCTACAAGGCCGACGAGGACAAGTACCGCTGGACTATCATGCTGCTGAGCTTCACGGGCATGCTCAGTACTCTGCTGCTACTGCAGTACCCCTTCCGCTCCAAGCACCACACGGCCACGACGCCCACGCAGCGCCTGGAGCAGGAGAAGTACTTTGTCTAATTAGCTAGCTAGGTCTTTCCTTCCGTTTTATTGTAATACAAGTACCATTAGCATTTGATCCAGTCTAGTCCCGCAGCAGCTTCTGGATGTCCATCCACTCCATGGACTCGAACTCCTCGTTGTGGATCAGACTCTTGGGCTCCATGCGGTCCACGTACAGCACGCCGTCCAAGTGGTCCATCTCGTGCTGGAAGATGCGCGCCGAGAAGTCGCGCAGCGTCTGCTGGTGGCTCTTGCCGGCCGCGTCTTGGAACGTGACCTTGATCTCCTTGGCGCGCGACACCACGGCCATGTACCCAGGGATGCTCAGGCAGCCCTCGAAGTCCTTCTTGCTCTGCTTGGACGTCTCCACGATCTGCGGATTGATCACGGGCTGGTACTCGAACTTCTCGTGCGCGTCGTCGATGTCGTCCTGGCTCTGCGGCGGGTTCTTGAGCATCAGGAACATGCGCAGGTTGTGGCCCAGCTGCGGCGCCGCAAGACCTACGCCAGCCTCTTTGCGCTATGATCGACAACCAAGCATGGTCACAACGACTGATCAGGCTGTCATTGATATGAGCAGCTACGTACGACTTCCTGCTCCATGCTCTGCAGCAGTTGCTTCACGGCCGGCGCTCGCACGTCGCCCACAGACTTGGACACGCGACGCAGCGCTACATAACGAGGTGGATGAGTGTGCATGCAGAAGACAGAGAGCTCTTCGCCATTGTGGTCTCACCAGCATTGCCCAGATACACGAGCGTCATTATACCCACTCAAAAATGCGCACAAAGTTCGGTTTCTGCTGGTCCAGCATGGATGGTGCGAACTTAACGACTTTGTGAGAGTGCGACCATTGGATTGGGCCCAGGAGCTTCATGGCGGTCGATTCCCATGCGTTGGCGGCGCATTTCGCGAGAAAGAAACGCGCGAACAACGCGCCACCAGCAACAACGCAAGACCAGCTGCAGCGGTTTGTGGATGAGATAACCAAGGGAGAGGCCAATGTCGTTGCAGACGAGGAACGAGACATCGCGTTGGCGACGTCGTTCAAGTTCTCGTTCTGTCTCACAGACGTGAATGAGAGCAGCAAGAAGAAGAAGAAGAACAAGAAGAAGAAGAAGACCAAGCAGAAATCAGCGCAAGCGGACGACGAAGGAGCTGCCGAAAAGGCGTCTGTTAGCACGCCTGAAGATCCGCTTCCGAAGCGACAGCAGCCGCCCAAGAAGGAGAAGGCTTCCGATGCGACGCCCGTGGAATCCGGCCGCACGTCAGCGACGAAGAAGAAGAAGGATCGCACGCCAAAGCCAAAGCCAACGCCCGCGTCGTCATCTACAGTGCCTTCTGGCTCTGTTATCCAGCAGCAGCAAGCCAACGCAGGTCCGACGAATGCCGTGCGCCTGCGAAAAGCCACGGGCAGCGAGTCAGAGCTCGTGCGCATGCAGCTCCGCTACGGCCGCGGCCGTCGGAATCTGACTGCGAGCGCACAACGTGAACAGCGCAAGAAAGAGTCGGGAGTCCAGCCTACTAGCACCAGCGATAGTGACACCTTCAAATTCAATTTCGTCTCGTAAGCTTTGCAGGAATCTTCATGAGGTCGTGGACTGAATATTCGGCTACGAAGGGGTACCAACCACTCCCCGT
>JAADXR010000261.1:0-40092 GCA_023337935.1 Elongisporangium anandrum
CAAGTTTTCTTTTGAAGCCATCTCATTGGATTTTACATTTTATGACATGATTGGGAATGTTTATGGCAAGGCCCGATTCAATGACGCTGTCATTTTCGCATCAATACTGCACATTTTGGCCGATCACAAGATTACTGATGGTATTGTTATTCATACTGTGTGTGAAGGTCAAGAAACGGATGTTTCAGTTCCGAAACGAAATTATCAGGATGTGCTTCACGTGGTCATTCCGGTGAATTTAGGAGGGTACCATTGGACTCTAATCAGTGTGGATCTATACAGCGACAACATCGTGGTATGTTTCTATGACCAGATGTGCGACGTCATGGATCTCGACCGCTTGGAGAGTGTGTGGGATAAGAAGGTGCACGATATGTTCAAAAAGTGGTATCGACGCGACATTGGACAGGAACTTCCATCATTCACTGTCGAGCGTGAAACCAAGCTCAAGCAACGAGACGGAGTCAGCTGCGGCGCGTACGTTTTGCTGATGGCGCACTCTCACCTCACCGGCGATAACAGTTTTCGCATTCTAAGGATTACCCAGTCGTATCTCAACGTCGTCAGATTGAGGGTGGCATTCAAACTTATCAATGGAACGGAAATGGTTGCAGTTGGAAGTCCTGAAAAGGTCCAGGCTATCGAGCAAGAAATGGACAAGTCGTTGAAGTAACCAGAAGTCATCCCAACGTCGCCCGGAAGTCGTCTGGAAGTTGTGCATGAAAAGTCGCGTGAAGTCGTCAAGAAGTTACACTTAGGAAAGAGATTACAAGAGATACGACAACAACATGGGATTTATTTGTTCGCGTCTTACACTGTGTTGTTCTTGCGCCCCTGACCCTTCTCGATTGAGTCTGCCAACCTGGTCATTGCAACAGAGCTGTTATCACTACCGTCGCTAACGAAAGAGCAGCAATAGCTTTCCAGTAGCAGTGCTCCATCTTCTTTCGCGCGGCGGATCTGCTCGTGTACATCTTGGAGTGTGCTTACGAGCTCCACCAAAAGCCATGACGCTTCGTTTAACTTTGCGTCGAAGCGTGGTGCTTTATCGCGACCACCTGCACTTGAGCTCATTGCCGTCGACTTGTGCTTTGGCGATTTTTGTTCTCATTGGTCGCGTCAATTCATCCTCAATTAAATAGCAACTCATTTTCATCAATTCATTTTGTATCTTTCGCTGAAAAAAATGCACAAGTGGTTATATTGCGGAAAGAAAACGCTGTGTCTATCCATTTGACGAAAGTTACGTGTAATATTACAGGAAATATGCGCATCTAAATATTACTTCACCTTTAAAAGTTACCCTAAAGTTGCGAAGTCACAAAAGTTGCCGTAAAGTCCCGAGGACTTAGGAAGTTACTCAAAAGTTGCACATTTGGAAGTTACCCTAGAGCCGTATCACCAGCCTTAATTCTTGTCGTACAGTAGACTGTACAGTACTGTACTTCCGAATTAAAAATCGGTAAAATGCGGCATCTGCTGTATTATTTAAAAGTTACCTGCTTCTGATTGGCTATTTACCCTCCGTTCTGCCTTTGCCTCACCAACTCAATCCCGATGGACGCACCAATCGACGAGACGACCAAGAGCGCCGTGCAGAAGCTCCCGCTGCTGGCCACGCGTGCGGGCCCGCGCGACGGAAATAACTGGACCAAGCGCCTCAAGGAGGAGTACTTGGCTCTGATTCAGGTGCGCGGTGCTGCGCTATCTTTGCATTGGTCCGCTTCATTCACGAACACTTTACCGCTGGCTGCAGTATGTGAAAATGAACAAGGAGGCCGACAATGACTGGTTCACGATCGAATCCAACAAGTCTGGCACGAGGTAGACGCCCTTGCGCAAGTCTGTTGTTGATAGGAGGTCGGAGTAATCAGCCTAAATCGGTGCATGCAGATGGACGGGCAAGTGCTGGTCATTTTACAACGGTCTGCGCTACGAATTCGACCTGGAGTTTGAGGTAGGAGTGCGAACAAGCAAGCCACCGAGTAGTAAAATAATTAATCCTGTATCTGCGCGCCCAGATCCCAGCCACGTATCCGGTGTCGAACCCCGAACTTTGCATTCCGGAGCTGGATGGCAAGACCTCCAAGATGTACCGGTGCGTGTTCGCCTCCTTCGCGCAAACTCGAGATAATCAGATGCAAAGTATTGATGCTCTCTGTCGTAGCGGTGGCAAGATCTGCTTGACGATCCACTTCGCGCCCTTGTGGCAGAAAAACGTGCCTCGCTTTGGCATTGCGCATGCGCTCGCACTCGGCGTAAGTCGGCACACCTTTGATCCCTTACTGCTTGCTAGATGCCTTGAAAACTCAACTCTTCGCGTTGCTCTGTAGTTGGCGCCATGGCTCGCAGCCGAAGTGCCGGATCTCGTTGAGCGTGGCGTTATCACGCCTGTGTAGCGTTCTTAGCAGTCATAAGTCTCGTGGGAGACTAAAAACAACGGATGTGATTGCAACGGAACCACGTGTGCGTGTTTAAAAGTTCATTTCATTAATGTTGTCTAGGCGTCATCGGACGTGATGGTGGCAGTTTTCCTCTCCAAAAACGTCTATACGGAGGAAAAGCAGTCGAAAGCATGAAACGCGGATAAATATCTTCCATCGGATGTGTCGGCGTTGTCCCATTGCGAGGCCATGGTAGCTGAACTCACATATGAGAGACGAAACAGACAGCGATGCGACTCTCTTGGCTGTTTGCTGGTGCTGCAATCACCGTAGCCCCGGCTGGTGAGCTTCAGTATTGCAGCGTGGGTCGATGGCTTTACGGAAGAAGATTGAGCAGCCGGTTGTCGGGGCTCATGCAGCCCATAGCGCCATTTGAGGACGAAAATGCAGACGAAGAAGACGCCATATCAGGGGCGCAGGAGCCCAACTTTGTGTGAGCACAGCAGTATCCTGAGCGCTGAGCCCATTTCGGGCAGCCTTGGTAATCACATCTTTTGCCTCCGCCGTGGGAGCGGCACAAGCGGTTCTGGTGCGCATTCTTCGAGCATCCAGTGACGCTGCACTGCCGGCCGCCCCCATGGGATTTGCAGAGACCTCTCGTTTGAGCGAACTTGGCGCATCCGTCACGTTTGCAGCGGGAACCGCCTCCGTGCTCGGGGCATTTGCCGCGACTGAGCGCAGATTTGTTGCAGCCGTTGATGCTGCAAACCTTGCCGCTGTGTCGGTTGCAGAATCCAGCAGACCTGCTGAGGTTTGGGCACTCTGGGTACGAGCAGCGCACTTGCTTCCTCTCCGAAGTAGCAGCGGCTGACACTTTCTTTTTCTTGAGTGGTGGCATCGTCAGCATCGGAAGAGGCGGCGGCGGAAGGCAGGAAGTGAGGTACGGCATTGAGTGCTTTGGCGGCTGCTTGGCCTCGTGGAGTTCCGTTTCGATCACAGCAGTGACAGACTCGTGAAAGAATGGCGGCGGAAGTCGAGCAAATTCTTGAATAAATACTCGAGGCGGCGAGATAATCGAGTTGAAAATCGAAGCTGATGACGAATGCGGTGGCGATGGGGCACCAAGCGACGTGGGCGATCCGGTGCCACGAGTTGACGGCAATGATTGGAGGCGACTTAATTGAATAGTGTTGTCAATGCAAATCTGTGGGATCGAGAGCTCGACATGATGATGGTGGTGGTGAAGATGCCGCTTGGATAGAGGTCCGTTCTGGTGCTTTGTGCTGGAAGGAAACAGGTGACGCGGGGACATGAATTCGCCATCGAGTAGTAATTCACGTAGGATGTCGTTCTCCTCGGTTGAACACGCAGGCGGGCGACGCTCTGTCTCGACGTATCCATTGGCAAAAAACATCATCAGGCGTGTCCACACGTACAACGATGGAGATGGAAAAGCTTAGCCGGAAGCGCAGCAAGTAGAAGAATGTGTACAGGACACGCGACGCACACGGCAAGCTCTCAGCGGATCTTGAAAAGTTTGGTAGTAATCGCTTTCCGGTAGCACATAACGATCCAGAACTCTTGAACCAACACTTGAAACGACCCGTGTCCTGCTCCACAGGCTCGTTACTTTTTCCACGAAGCCAACAGCTCCTCGCTAGTCATTTACCCTGCGCATCTGCTTCAACGCTGCCGTTGAGAAAAAGAAACTCTATGTATAGCCCAACCGCTATGCTCTGGTAGTTCAGCAAATCAGCCCCGAGAGTGCTTGCACCTTTTCGCGGTGATGGCGCCCTAGCCGTCGTTTCACACTGGCCACGCAAAGAAACGACCCATAGTATCCATTAGTTCTGGAAATCTGCCACTAACGCTCACGCTGCGTGACGTTGCAAATTCAAGCTCAGACCGGTGTAACAGCCCCTACTGGAGGAGACGTGTTCACCAGCGAGATCATTCTATTCTGACACTTGTAGTTTTGCCACAAAGTTGTGTCTGATTTACTGGCTATGGATCTTCAGTGACACTTTTCGTCGTCTTGTTGCTGGTCGTTCTCTCTGCTCTGATTAGACTCAAATTCTCGAGTTTGATTGGAATCTTGCACACTGGGCACGAAGTGAAACCATCTTTCTCCATCTGCAAGAGAGCCAAAATTATCAGGGTTAATCACGCTGCAATGAAGATAGAACAAACCATCAATGATGAGCTCGTACCTTTTTCCAGCAGCCGAGGCAGCAAATGTGACCGCATTGCGATGCGTAGGCCTTCCGAGTGATATCGTAGCATACGAAACACTGTGGGTCTTTGACGACGGCAGCAGCACTGGCAGATGATCCGTGAGTGCTTTTCTTGATCTTCTTTCGCTGCAAACGTTGAAAAAAACTGGACAAGCTCGATGGAGCTTGTTCTCTGGGTTCACTGGGTTCTTCAACTTCAACGGACTCCGATGCATCAGATGATGGCAATACTATTCCGAGCGAATTCAATTTACGCACGAATCGTGATGAAATTGAGCCTTTCAACACCTTTGGCATCAACAGAAGTATTTCTTGTCGATCGGGAGAGGTCACGATTTCGCAAATACCACTCAAGGCAGCATCGACATCATGACCAGCATGAAGCTGACGAATAAATCCATAGAGCTTTGCCACTTCAGGCGCAGGTAGCAAATTTCTCACAACAGAAGGGAAGGCAGTCACATCGGTTTTCCCATGCTGCACATCACTGCTAAAACGCAGTTTTGCTTCTTGCCATGAAGCAGCACCATCCGTTATTTCATCTTCTGCGTCATTGGCACTTGTAATACCATTCATCTGTTGTGTTTGAGGTATTGGCACCACGAATGGGCGTGCTATAGACGAAGTCGATTCCACCATAGATGTTGCTGAACTCATGGATAAAAATGAGCCCAGAGTTCGCTTTCGTTGTTCTTTAGGTTGGTGCCGAGGGGGCACGGGCTTGGAAACAATTGCATCTAGATAAAGCATAACATAACATTAGCCTGTGTGAGCACATAAACTCCCCCGGAAATTGCACCCACTCACTTGATACCACGGGAATTGCTGGAGGTTGTCGAAATAACTCTGGGTTTACATAAGATTGACCATCTCCGATCGCCATATCTCGTCCGTCATTTTGAGTAAGCTGTGAAGAATCTTGGCTTGCTCCGCTGTCCAGGTTAGAGCGGCTGATGCGGGTCAGACCCATTCCTTTTTGTCTCTTTTCTGGAATCGGAGGTACAGGAGCATTAGCTTTGTTATTCTTGAAAAATCGCGTCAAACCTATATGTGCTTCGCCTAAAAGACCATTGTGTTAGCAGAAATTACCAGAGTATTCTGTGGAACAGCGTACCATAGTTTTTGCAAGTTCGACAGTATGGCTGCAGCCATTTCGAGAGGCATTTTTGCTGCTGCTGAAGGGCAAATCGCTCGTCCAAAAGAATAATGGCTCCGTAATCATGGCGGTGACGAATCACTCGACCAATCGCTTGATTTACTGCACGCGAAGCTTGTTGAATGTACCAATGATTTCCAGTCAATTTCTGCGATTTTCACAAGCTTAGCCACCCACCATTTATATGATTAACAGAACTAAGGAAAATGGAAAGAGCTTACCATATCACCAGGCGCAACGGTGACTTCATCCAAAATACTCTTCTTCAGTACAATTTTTGGATCTTTAGTTGGAGGAAAAGGCAATCCTGTAATGACAACAGCTCGGCCTTTATCATTTGAAAAATCGATTCCTTCACTAACCTATTTGGACCCATTAAATATTCTGTGAACAAAAACATCAACTGCAGCACCTAAAACGTTTGGTGAATATACCTTTCCTCGGCACACTGCAAAAAATATTGCTCCGTTTGGCTTGTCTTTGATAGTTTGATGGTATTCATCCACAACGGTTTTGAATTCGAGTCGAGTTCGTGGCTCCACAAACACTTCTTTCTGCTGAGAAATGCGGCTCCAAATTGATGAACTCGACTCTCCTGCAGCTGGGCGTTGCCATCTTGCAATACTTTCTTCCAAAATACTGTATGATGGAAAAAATACGAGCAGCCCACTCGGAACTAGCCGCACAAAATTCACGATAGTATTCCCAAGCTCCAAAAGATATTCATCAGTGGAGCGAAAATTGTAGCTGGAATTGAGACGTTTGCCAGTGACACCAGTGCCAACAACGCCAACCCAAACTTGGTTTGCATCAATAACATGGCTGTTCTCAAGTCTGACCGGAAAATCAATGCCGAGCTCAGTTATAGTAGTTTCTAGAGGAGACAGTGTTCCACTACAAGATATGTTAGAACATGCGTTGCAAGATCTTTTGAGTATCAGCAATAAGACTCACCTTGTCAAAATTACGTTGTACACATTGTTTGCACAAATCTCGCGAAATGAGACCCCGGGATGGAAGCACCAGTAATTAAAAACCCTAGTTTTTGACGAGCCCTTCCGTGGTCCATTGAACACTCGAGATGTATTTGTGGCTCTAATTAGATGGTAATGGACAATATGCACAAAGATCAGTAAATCCAAACTCTATCGCGATACTAATGTCAGAATCGTACCTTTCTTGAACTTCTTGAATGTGAACTCTATAATTTCCAGCGACCTACAAGCGGTAGCGTGTTTGAAATTCGTTAGACAATTTTTAGTACTGCGTGCTACAGGATTTATAAACTTGCCTTCAGATGTTGCTCCTTATTTCGAAAAATGGTACCCAGAAACGACAACAGTGAATCAAGCTTGGATGATGCACGCCTCTCATCATTTCCTTCATTCGCGACCTCAATAATTTCTTCGATAAGACTGAGGACGAGTGGGCACGTTTCAAAGTTCACGTTAAATTGCTGGAAAAACTCAAAAATGTACTCGCCAGGCTGAGTAATCCATAAAGTTTTTGATTAGTATACAGATGTCGGATAACAAGCACAGCAGCCAATAACCTTAGTAAAGCCTCCAGTGGATGAGAGAGGGAAATTGTTGAGTCCTTTATCAATTTCCAGCAAAAGGGCTCGCAATGTTTCAGCCGACTAAAACAACGCGAGGAGCGTTGACAAATTTGTGATTTGGCGCTAAATAGTAACGATTCACGTACCTCAGTTGAGAGACTACTAGTTGGCGAGAGCACAATTCGATGTTCAGATAATGCTTGGATAAACTGTTGAACTTCGGCAACACAACCTGCAATATCAGTGGACGAGAGTGCATATGAGGCTGCCTCGCTGGCAATTGATTCCTGTAATTGTAAATGGCATCCAATCAGTCCCTGAATCACGGCGCGAATGAAAAAGTATATCAAACGTACCACGTTGTGTGCTTCATCAAAAATCAACACAGAATTTTCGATTGAGATACCGATCGAACGGCGAGCGAGTGGATCAATGAGATAGTTGTACGGCACAAAAATGATGTCGGCATCTGGCAGTACACTGCGACTCAGGAAAAATGGACATATCTGCGCATACATTGACATCAGAGGATTGGCCAAATGCGTGCTCTCTGGATAATGTATGATATGTCTGACGAACGAACCTCTTTTTCTTTCATGGCTTCGACTAGTTCTTCAATGTCCATGATTGGGAGGCTTGATTTCGTGGTGCGTCGAGCAACAGCATCGAATCCACGCTTATACACGCATCTAACACACTTCCATCAGCAGTTGGCATAACCTAGAGCCGATTCATTCTAAATCTCGTACCTTTTGTTCTTGGCCACAGCACGGCAGGCAAGATTCTGTCGTGTTCCTCGCATTTGTGAGATCTTGGGCTCGACGCAGAGATGCTCTCGAGAGCCCAGTACAGCAACACTGGGCCTGTATGCAGTATTCTTTAGCTCTTGGACCACCTGCTTCAGCTGCGAGTGCGTTCGCGATGAGTAGATAATGCGAGGAAGTGTATCCTTCTCGGCGTCCTTGGTCTCCTCGTCCTCTTCGTAGCCGTCGTAGCCGAGTTTCATGGGAGTGCTTGCCATAGCGCGCGAGCTGCGCATCGTGTTCTTCATGTGTCGTCTCCATCCCAACGTGGCGCACAACAAGCACAGCGTCTAATGTTCGCCAGCGTCAGCAAACAACCATCAAGTGGTCAATGGGCCAGCTTACGCACCTTTCCTGTGCCCGTGGGGCTCTCGAGAATGGCGTTTTGCTTGGACGTGAGAGCCAGGATGACCTTCTCCATGTAAACCAGCTGCGAGTCGTACGGCTGGAACGGGAAGTCCACGGCGATGCCGCAGATGTCCAGCTGCACCATGACGCCTGCCTTGGCCAGCGGCAACTTTAATGGCGGAACAAAACTGATGGAATTTTTGGTACACTATTTGAGGAAAGGTACACTGTGGAGATATATAGTGTGGCTCACATAGATCAGGGCATTTGGAGCGTAAACAGTTTGAAGAAGCGAGCGTGATGGCGTCCAAGCAGCTCGTCGTGACGCTCTATCGGTCGCTGCTGCGCAATGCACGAGTGTTGGACTCGCGCAAGGAGTTCAAGGTACGTAACTGCTGCAGAGGAGATGTGGATGCGCTATCCGGACTCGAAAGATATCCAAGAGGAACGGAACAGCGAGAGGTCTGATAATGGTGTGATGTTGAGATGATTAGGCACTCCTGCCGCCTGGATTCTCTTGGGGAAGCGACAGACAATGCGACTTCTTCAGCGATGGCGTTTCTTGTGCAGAGACTGTGCGTCGTGAGTTCCGCCAACCACCTCGCAGCCCTGTGTCGCTAGACGAAGCCATGGAGCTGAACAAGATGGTCTCGGAGCGCGTGCATCTGCTCTATTGCGAAGAGAGCGATAACCTATTGCTCAAGTTCACGCTGCCGCCATACGCACTGGACTTCAACCAGCAATATGCCAATGAGCGGGAGAAATCGCTGTCGCAAGAGGATGCGAGCGACCTGCGAACAGCGCTGCATCTGGTCCAGAGCGCATCAGAGGTGCTGAAGAATGAGGAGCTATCGTCGGCCGATCGAGAGCGAATCGCCAAGAAGTACTACGAGGAATCCATTAACGCCTTTGAAACAGCCGACGCTCGCGCTTATCTCGGATGGCACTACTACCTGGACGGTGAGCTGGACAAGGCTGTCACGGAATGCCAGCGGGCGATGGAGCTCGATCCACTGTTTGGCAACGCGTACAATGATCTCGGTCTCATCCGCGTTCAGCAAGGAATGGACGATGAAGCTGTCACGCTATTTACAAAGGCCAAGCAGGCGCCGCGCAATGATGTGCGGCATTTCCCTTGCATGAACCTTGCTGCACTCTATCTGGAGCGGGACCAAGTGAAACTTGCCTTGCACGAGTACATTGAGGCGTTGCACTGGCTGGAGCCCGAGGAAGCAAGACCGATCCGAGCTACCGTGGTCGATATGGCCACATTCATCATCACTCTGGCCGAAAAGTTGCGCTCGGTTGGATAGATTCCTAATGTGGAGCGAGTGGGTTTTACTAGTAAAAGTTCTGTTCCGAAATAACGCTTCGTTTAGCTCAATTACTTGTTGGTTCGTCTCCATTTGCGTCCTGTCCGCAAAATTGCCGCTTTCAATGCATCTGCTACTTTCCAAAACGTGCTTCTATCGCCTTCGAAGAAAGCAATCGACACGTCGAAGCGGTTGGGATCTTTCATCGACTCTTGTATTTCGACGTGAGCCGAAAACACAGGTGATTCTTGATCGTGATCTTCATTGAGGCGATTAAACGCATATATAATGCCTTGTGCTTGTGAAATCGATGACAATTTATATTCATGGGCTCGAGCAACACGAGAAAGAGCGCAGCGCGCATCAGACTCGACGTATTCATGGAGACGTTGCTCGATTTCATTAATTGAAATGGGTAATGAATTCGTTTCTGCGAATCATGACCAACTCAGTTGTCATAGAATGGACTCACAAGCAACCATTCAGGTGGAACGCACCTGTCTGCTCTGTCGATGGCGTGATTGTGAAAGAAAGCTCCTGCCTCCGCGCTGCTTCTTTTCTTTTCCCCAGTACTTTTGTCTATCCATAGAAATGCACTTGTGAGATTCGCACCAAGAAGAAATTAACTTAAGCTGCTGAACAAACCGAAGGATCGAGCTTGAAATCGGTTTTAAACGTCCAGGCAATGCCCCAGCGCTTTGTTCGGCCCTGGAAAAACTCTGTCGAACACATTGTCGGCACTTTTTTCTCACGCAGATAAAGCAATAGCTTCCGCAAACTTGACTTGCGCCCAATGAGAGAGGTGAACCAGAGTACACGGTCTTGTAGTGCCAGACTGTCGTCAATCATGCGCGAGATGAACGCAACCTCGCCACCTGGAAACACCATTTCGTTCGCGCTGCCCATGCAGCACGAGTCTGGATTTGTGTCTGCCTCGCTCATGTCCTCAAAGAACGGCGGATTGCACATGACAAAGTCAAACAACACAGTGGCGGGGACGTCCGCCAGAGGCTCCGACAGGAGATTGTTTGTGCTCGTGCGCTTGACTGTGATCAGAGACTCCAACGAGTTCCTTTGTACATTCGCCAGCGCGGCAGCAAACGATTTCTCATCGATTTCAGTCGCAAGAAAAAGCCATCCGTTCATCTTGGCACCCAGAAGAGCGTAGATGCAATTGGCGCCAGTGCCGACGTCGATGCCAGAAATCCGCTTCTCGCTTTCACTCTGGAACGGATCGACGTTTGCCTTCAGTAGCAGATCTTCAACCCAATGCAGATAGTTCAACCGGTTCGGCAGCTGAGCGTCCAAAAGCAATAGCACACAGTCAGAACAGAAGAGCGGATACGCTCATGCATCAGACAAAAGACAATGCTCACAGGTGGACACAGTCGATCTATGGGAATGGTCCAGTCCAGACCAAAGTCTTGCTGCAGCAATGTCCTGGTCAACTCTCTGCATACAATGCAGCACCAAATTGACACAATGATCAACGTCCGGGTTTTTCAGCTGTCTGCATACCGGACTGCGTGCGGATCGTCCCACGCGAGCGCCGCATGCTGCTTGGTATTGTCCACATTGCGCAGACTGCGCACACAGCACAAACAAATCTCTCAATATCCAACGTACAAAGGCAGAACATAGACAGCCAACGCACTAGGGCTTGAGCGACGCGTACTGGCTTCCCAGGGCGTAAAAGTCCGGCGGGCTCTGCTTGTAGCGGTTGCGCTCATGCAGCAGCGCTCCCAAGTGCGGCGTCGGGCGGCGCTTTTCGCCTCGGCCCATGTCCAAATCAGAAGTAAGGTAACCTGCCAGTTTGGTGCATCCGATCAGTTTGGTGCATTTTGTATTTCAACCAATAAAAGTCGAAAAAATACATAGATGAATTCTACTGGCTAAAATAAAGCACTGAGATGAAAGGCCACAGAGCCTGCAAAACTGAATACATCAGCAACAAGCACTGACCGCCACCACCATTTAAATTTAGCTTTTCGACCCCACTCATTCCCGCCTACTACCGTGATGCCCCGAACTATTGCATCGTTCACGAACGACGAACTGAATGCAGCCGTTCACCGCGTTCTACAAGGAGACGACCCAAAAGTTGTGTGCGCTCAGACCAACATCCGCTACCGAACACTTATGAAGTGGGTGGCGGAAGGTCGAAAGGGAGTTTTTCGAAGCCCGAAGCGTCGCGGTCCGGCCCCGCTACTGCCAGCTGAAGCAGAGCAAAGTCTCTTTGATTGGGTGGTTGGGCGCCAGCACGTTGGCCATCCAGCAACACGTCAAGAGATCATCCACAAAGCTAGTCATATCAGCTCGATGGTGACGGGTCAGGCTGTTGGCGAAGGTTGGTACCGGCGGTATATGGAGCGCTATCCGTGTCTGTCGATTCGAACCTCGGAGGCGGTGGCCAAGGCACGAAGCAGCGTGACTGAGGCCGACACAAGGTTGCTGTTTATGATGCTGCTTAAGGTGATTGTTAAGCACAAGCTCGACGCAAGCAGAGTGTTCAATATTGACGAGACAGCATTCCAGACAAGCAAGGGTAGCAAGCGAGTTTCTGCTGTTCGTGGTTCGACCAATGTGTGGCACCCTGATCTTTCTGCGAACTTCCACCTGTCGATCGTAGCCTGCAGGAGCGCAGCCGAATTTGTGGTTCCTCCTGTCTTTATCCTCCCAGGCGTGACCGTCAAGCTCGGCATATGGAATGGTTGCTCGATTCCAGGCACCGCTGTCACAACAACTAGTTCAGGATTCATGAACGGCTTTTTGTTTGTGGAGTGGCTGCGATTCTTTTCCAAGAGCGCCCCGAATTCAGTTCCACGCCCTCTGCTACTGCTTTTGGATGGCTGTTCGCCTCACTACTCCGCAACGGTTATATGCGTCGCGGCAAGTCTGGGCATAATGCTGGTTCTGTTGCCTGCCAACTCTACGCATTTGCTGCAGCCTTTCGGTGTCGCTGTTTTCGCGCCATTTAAATCTCACCTACGGTTGCTCTCGGATATTTACATTGGTGATACAGGCAGCTGTACAATCAACAAGGAGCATGCAATCAAGATGGCATGCACTGCATGGGAAACGTGTAATTTTGGGCAGAATGTTGCTGCTGGGTTTAAAGGCTGTGGTATTTTCCTGCTCTCTAAGCCTCAGATGGACAAGCGTCTCTACGACTATCTACGGAACGGAACGCCTCAGAACATTGCGATAGCGGAATGGCTGAAGGTGAAAGCCACAATGCAGCTGGAAGTTTTGTCGCTTCCTCCACCACGAAAGCGAGCGCGGAAGACGGCTACGGTAGGTGGATGATTGCTGACTCAAGAGCTACTAGATGAGCTGGCTAAGGCAACGAAAGCGCCAGCGAAAACGAAGAAGGCAGGAGCTAGCAATTAGAAAATCTTACCTTTGATGTGAGGGGCATTAACGTGTTCGCTGTGGGACTTGAATCCGCGACAATCCTGCTCCCCGAAGGGCCTTCAATAAGCACAGCCGCCTAAACGACTGAGCTGTCAGCACATAAGATTTCCGCGCCTTTTAGGACTCAATTTTAGTTTTTACCTTCCATAATCTATAGACCGCAACATATTATGCGTTCGAATAGTATTTGTTTTAGACAGACACTTTATTCAATGCCAACGATTACCGAGCCCTATCTGAGATTCCAGTTTTGGGATTTGCACAGTATACAAAACCCAAGTATTTTGAGTGCACCAAACTGGTCGTGGGAGAAAATAGAGATACCTAACACAACACAACATTATGAACACAGATAAAAAGGGAGAACGTTGTAGCAAAAACCATAAAATAGTCCAAATCAAGGGCTTTACGGTGATATGTTTTGTTTTGTCTGAAGATGACTAGATTTAAAATTACAGGCAGATAAAAATTAGATGAATCACGGAACTGGCAGAAACCCTTACCGTGAGCCCTTTGCTGGCGAATGTATGCCCACTGTTTATTGGTCTGTTGGTTTGGCTGCGGGGCCACTATTCGGAAGGCGCTCTAATGCAGCCACCACGTGCTTCATGGCGACAGAAGTGGCATCCAGGTGCTCACGCAGTGAGGCCATGGCAGCCTCTCGGAACAGCGCGCGGATATCTCCAACAGACATGCCGTCCGTGCGTTGTGCCACGTGCTTGGCCACGGCTTCAGGGGTATTGAGAGCAGGAACGCTGGAATAGTTCAATGGGATACTGGCGATGGTCTCGAGAATGATCTGGTAGCGCGCTTGCTCCGTGGGGAAATCCACGTGGATATGTACATCGAAGCGTCTATACATAATATCAATCGACCACGTCAGAAACACACACAAGAGAGACTAGAGACACGCAGAATGAGTACACGTACCCTGGTCGTAGGATCGATGGATCCAACAGCTCTTTCTTCGTCGTAGACGCAAGAATCACCACGTGCTGCTTGAGAAACGCAAGACGCGCCTCGTGGTTATCACGTGAAGCTCTCTGCCAGGTAGACCGGTTCGAAGACTGGAATCCGTCCATCTCGACCAGCAGCATACTTAGCATGCGGTCAAACGTCTGCTCGCTACTGGAATCGAAGCCTCGCACGGGAGCGATGCTCTCAATCTGGTCGAAGTACAATACGCACGGAGCTGCGTTTCTCGCAGTTGCGAACAGTTCCCGAAGCGCCTTCTCAGTATCACCCACGACCTTGGTGATCAAGTCTGTACAGCGTACTGACACGAAAGACGCTAGACCACGACGACGCACTTCTTGTGCGACTGCGTTGGCGAGATGACTCTTCCCCGACCCAGGAGCGCCTGTGAGGAGAATTCCCTTGGGTGGCACAGTACCAAATGCAAGAAAGCGACTGCAGTCTTGCAGTGGCTCCAGCAGCGAGACTCGAAGCATCTCTATGGCAGCATCCATACCATGCACATTTTCGCAAAATGGAGCAACGTGGGAAGAACTGCTTGCTACTAGCGACGTAGTTGTGGGCTGCTGCTGACTTTGCGACAAATGATGGGCTTGCAAAACCGACGGGTGCGTCATTGCTAACGCGTTTTCAAAATGACTGGGCTGTATCGCGAAATCGCGCGAGAGTGATGCAGAAACTGAGGAACTCTTGTCGTTCAGGCAATTCTGGAGTGCCTGACGACAAAGACTCAACAGGTCAGCGCCAACAAATCCGCCGGTGGCTTCGCTTAATCTCTCCATAAACGTGGCTTGGCCATAAGGATCGTTTCCTTCCATGCGCCAAGTCTTCGTCATGATCTGCAGAATCTCGAGACGCTCCCGTTGGCCAGGGGGCTCGAGGCGGACGACCAAATCCATTCGTCCATTCGAAAATATGGCAGCATCCAAATCTTCTATGCGACTTGTTGTCCCGAGTACAAACACCTTCAAGTTGGAGCTCTTGATCTTTTCGAGGCATGAGATGAACGTTCCCAGAACGCTGATCTCCAGTGCGCTCTGTGAGTCGGCAGCAGCCATGCGCGACGTTGCAATGGATTCGACGCCATCGATAACGAGTATACTCGGTGCCTGCTTCGCTGCGCGCTCAAAGATTTGCACCAATTCAGCCTCCGATTGGCCCACAAACGTTTGGAAAATGTCTGGCGCGTTCAGAAACACTGTCGGAAGTGCGAGCGCCTTGCAAACTGCCTTGGCCAGACTGGTCTTGCCAACTACCGGTAGACCGCTGATGATCGCACCAACGTTTGGAGTGACATGATTGCTGCTCGGTGCAACGCTGAGGCGGTGGATAATGGACGGCAGCAAAGCCGACGTGTATTGATCCGTACCGCCGAGCTCCGAGTGGATCTGTTCCACGCAGTCTCCCAGTGAAGGAAGAGCTTGCAAAGCTTGCACGTCATCTGAGAACGCGATCTTGACTTTCGTACTCTTGGAGACTCTGCCCATTGATGAACAGCACCCGACGCCGTGCGCCGCCCATTTGAGTTGCGAAAATGTCACGCGCTCTGGCATGTTGAACCAGGAGATCGATGCGTGGCGATCGGACCAAACTTCAAAGCCTTGCAGCAACTTCAACCGTTCAGCAAGCAACATAATCAGAGGCCAGCAAAAGTATATACTACATCGATCTTGCATGGATCCTACCTGAATCACAATGCGCTGAAGTCCAGTGGCCACCGCACGCGGAGGTCGAGGTCGATCCAAGAACTGTATCTCCATACTCGCAATCTCGCCACTCTTGCAAAGGCATTGTCCTGATTTAGCATCGCCGTGCGCATCAGAAACCCCCGTGATCGTGAGCGGAATCACGTCGTCAGCCGACGATATCTGCAAGGCGGCATACAGTCCATAGGACAGACTGCTCTCCTGTCCACCCGCTGCAGGGCGCAATTGCGCAAAGCACACATTCGAGGAGTCTCTGCATTGCACCTGCACATATCGATGCTGTGTGGCGTTCGCATTCGCTGCCTTGGCCACGTACAGGACCGCTCGTGGGTCGCGGCATCCATCAGCATCCGCCCCACGCGCCAGCAGCTCCATTGTTCCGGCGTCGCGTCGTGTGATTGGCTAAAATCGGATTCTTAGGCGGTTCTCTGCTTCTGTCCACTACGGTACTGTTCAATTCCGGGTGCAGTCACGCGCGGCTCCAGGCTCGAGGTCAGATCGAAGAGCTCCATGGACGTCTGGTTCGCTGCGACGCAGTTCCAGAAGCACAAGGGCGTGCCGCCGTACGAGGAATTCGTGCACCCGGCTGTGTCGGCGCGCACGCTGCCGTACGTCATGCAGATGCCCACGGCGTTCGTGCCCTGGGACGACAAGAGCGGCGTGATCGGCATCCGGCGCCACGACAAGCAGCTCGCGATCTGTCGCTGTGGGATCGTACTCGCGGGCATCTACTTCCAGCGGGACAACGCCAACCAAGGCCAGGCGGCCGTCGCGCTTAAAGCCATGGACAAGAACCAGATCGTGCTGCAGCGGGATGACGTCGAGAGCGAGATCCGAGTCATGGCGCAGCTGCAGATCGGCGGAGTGGACGCGCCGCTAAGCAATCCGTATGTGATCCGATGGGAGCACGGGGAGGACCAGTTCAACCACTACCTCGCCACTGAGTACGTGAGCAACGGAAGCCTGGTCAAGTACGCTGGCAAGCGTATCCGGCAGTTATTCATTAAGCACCTGCAGGCGTTTGCCGACACATACGGCGAAGGGCCGACCAAGCTCGAGTGCATCTCGTATGTCTATCGCGACTCAGGCCACGAGTGGATGCGTGAAGGCCTGCAGATATTTCAGGGCATCATGCGTGGCCTCACGTATCTCCACGCACAGAGCGTCGCGCATCTGGATCTGGATATTTACAACGTCGCCATCGATACGCGCGGCATCCCACGGATTATCGACTTTGGGAGCAGCCAGCTCATGGATAACCGTGGCGTGGTCGGTGCAGGCAGTGTTGGCATCAAATGCAAACCGACTTTTGTAGCTCCAGAATTGCAGTCGCATTCCAAGATCCCGCCACCGAGGCCAGGATTCGACGGTGCCAAAGCTGACATGTGGTCGGCCGGAGTCATTGTGCGTGCTCTTGTTTGATCATAAGGTCTGAGTCGTCTGTAATTCTAACACTTATGTCTTCACTTGATGCTTCTTGCAGCTTGTGCAGTGCGTTGTGTGGGGGTTCCGAGGAGGATCCAAGTTCTTAGCAGGCAACACTCACTGGCGCACCGACGTATTTGATCATATTGACGCCAACTGCCAACCGTCCAAGTGTCATTTATGTCTCAATTTCATCTCCATTCCGCCATTGATCGGCGTCATTATCAAGCAGTTGCTGCACTTTGATCCCAACTGTCGTCCATCTGCCTATGAAGTGGCCATCGCGCTGCAGGAGAAGCGCGAACCCTCGCTATTTCCGCTACCACAAGAACGATATCACCGCTCGATTCCACCGACTACAAGCGGTCATCATCAGAAGCAATTTGGATGATGATCTTTGTGACTCATATGAGAGAGACGAGACTGTAGAAGAAAGTCAGCAGCAACACACTCTAGAAGATAAATTGAATTACCGATCAGGTGAGCTTTTCGTTTATCGATCACCTCGTGCTTTTCGCCACACTGACTCAGGTTAGTGCATCGTTGGGCGATGCGTTTATGAGCAATGCTTTTTCGTCTTGTTGCTAGCTATACTATAAGAAACGAGAAGTAGAGGACAAAAAAATAACGTACGAATCTTGAAAAAAAAAAAACTAAGCGGTTGACAGTTTGTTCTCATGAATATTCATTATCGACTGTCATCAAATCGACACTAATTTCGTTTACGAGGTACTGCACCTCTTCATTCCGTCTGCATGGTGCAGAAAAGTTCATTTGATGAAAATTCTTCTTCAGACCATCATATCTTATCGTATGGTCTTCTGGTATCTTCATTTGGTTTGGCATCTAAAAAGAGCTGTATAAAATTCAACTACAGTATATGCCTCAATCCTTTGTATTGTAGACAACTCATCGTGGCGGTGCAAGCTGCGATGTTGAATGTTGGCGAAAGACCTCGCGCTCCTCGAATATCGACATAAATAGAGTAAAGTCTTCCTGTTGCCATCATGAGAAAATCAAGCAAAAATATCAGAGAGCGTTCAGAAAATAAAGTACGATGCTTGTAAAAACCTACTGGCAGCAACGCAAATTCTCCGAGCTCATTCTCTTCTCCGCAGGCGTGATACGTTTTCGTGATGGTGCGAACACTCAACGTTGGTAATCTTGTCCGCACTAACTCAGCAAATGCTGGACACAACATGAAGAAGAAGAATAACGACAACCAGATTTATCTCCTTGACTACAATGAGTCGTACCATTAAAGTGAATGACGCCAGTCCCGTCGGCATTAATGCGCTGAAACAGAACAGACCATGTTCTACGAATGCTGCACAAAGCAAAGAAAAAATCAAGCAAAACATGAGTTAGCTTTGTAGATAGAAAGTTTACCTTTTCTGATATCGAAACCACGCATTCATGATCGCGTCCAGAACATCGTCGATGTGCAGTAGCTGCTGTTGTTGTTGCATCACCGTCGATGAGGCTGATTCAGTAATGGAAAGAGCAGCCAGCATCTGTGCTCGCTGGTCGGGTGTCTCGAAAAGCCGAGTCACAAAGCCATCCTCCAGTAATTTAATCACAATCGAATACGGAATCAAACAGGCCTGATATGGTTCATCTTCCAGTCGCTGTTGAAACTGATCCAGTGGCAACAAGCGCTGAAGAACGAACAGATAGATGTCTGCAGCGATCGGGTGGTAATCGCTTCCAGGAGAGATATTGAGAAACCGCAAAAACCATTTTACGCGCAGATGCTGCTCCTGTTCGGCGCGTTTGACACCTACAAGCATATTCATGAGCTTCTTCTTGGCCATGCCTTTAAACCCAAGCTCTTGAATGTAAAGATCCTAGTAGCGCAATCATAATACAAATGATGTCAGTTTTCGTCATTAAAAGAGAATAAATTGTGTGCATCAAAATACCAGCACAAAGTCAGCGAGAGGCTGACGAATTCGCCCCTCAATGTCATCGGCCGCATCAGCTTCAACCTTTTTGGTGTATATGCGTGCAATCTCGCTGACAGTTTGTGTAGGAGTTGGCAGCGATAACCCGATCGTAGACATCGACCTCAATGACTTAGCACGTGCGATCGGTGATGTCGATGATGCCATCAGTAAGGGCCCGAATGATATCATCGCGACCTTTAGACCTCCAAGCAGTGCATCCTCCTGGGTCTTGATCTTCTCGTGCAGGGGTGGTTTCCTGCCTATGTTGCTCCATTTCATATCGGTTTGCGCGCAACGATCAACAGTCTGCTTCTTCTTGACCTCCAAGAGCATCGGGTTCACTTCCGAGCTGGCCAATTCGGAAACAGGCTTGCAGTGAGCCACTAGATATGTAGCAAAGAGTGTTGGATTGGCTTCGAGAGGTTCCTACGTTAGATACATAATTGAAATTCAAGCATGACAAGTCGAAAACTTTAACAGACAAGGAAGCGCACCAGCAGTAAGTCAGGATGACTTGAAAACAATCTGCTCACGAGTGTGGGCTTTCGATGCGCAATATCAACGAAAAATTCCGGATTCTTTTCTAAAACATCACTGAGGCACTGTGGTACGAGCGCAAACGCCTGTGATAGCACGCTCACATCATCACGAAGCGTTTGAGCCAGTAATTCTGGTGTTGTTCTGAACAGGTGAGCCAGACAGCCAGGAGATTCCAACAGGGCTTTACTCAATGCTGGGCGCGATGTCTGCATCAAATTCGCAAGAATGGATGGATCCGCCTTCACAGCAGTAGCAATAGCAGCAGGACGATTCACGAGCAACTCCGTGAAGCTACTTTGATGGCTCAGCAGAAATTCCTCCAGAACGTGCTACGAATAAAAATGCGTGTAAGAGCGAGACTAAGATAATACTTCAATGTACAAACTCACGATTTTTTCCTTTAGCGTGTGATTCAGCAAAGACAGCAAAAGCTCCGAGCGTTGCATGAGCATTTGGGAAATGACAACGATATTTTGCTCCAGAATTCGAGCAACCAAGTGTTCCGACTCCTGTGCAGACAGATTCCAGTCATCTAAGCACGACTTTGCAGCACTGCGCCACAATTTATTGCGATACCTGAAAGATTTGGGCCGTCAGGTACGGCGACCGCCACAAAACGGCGGCAAATTGTACGTGAAATCGATCGATCAACCTCTGAAAAACCTGCGGGTCTGCATTACCAGTGTTTGAAGCCGTATCAAACAAAATCATCTCCATCGCGTGTTCGTGGCTGTGCAGGAAATTCTTGAGCTGATCCAGGTGATGATTTCGGATCTCCTGTAGCAGTCGCTCGACATCGCTGCTCTCCTTGAGTTGCAGCATGAGCAACGAATAGAAGAAACCTGTGCGTTCCGGGCTCGGATGATTGATGAAGTATGCTAGCACTTCTCCTGCTGCGAGCGAAGCCAGCAGGTCCATATTAGTGTGGAGAAACGCCATGAAAAGCGCTTCTTTCTCGAGAGGGTTGTCGTCGCTCATTTGCTCAAGCAGTTGGAGCACCCGTTGTTTGGCTGAGGAGGAGTCGTTTCCTTCAGGATGCTTTCCCATGACCAACTGACGAGCCTTCTTCTCCTGCTCCAATTGCTGGTGGAGCAGCTCGCATTCTTCGAAATGGAAGCGCATACCATCCGCAGCCAATTCATTCTGATGAAGTGCATCACTAGTTGTGGTCAATCGCAGGGAGGCTATGTTTTGTGGTGTGCTGTACAATCCGGCCTCAACGATCGAGATGATGACTTCGAGTACGCGCTGGTATTCCGGCAGTCGCTGTGCGAGTTTCTTGAAGCAGTCCATAGCGATAATAGTCGAGAGTCGATCAGGGTCCGACTTGGCTACCAGCTTGCGCCGAAGAAGATCTGAAAATGCAGCTCTGATCAGTTAAGCCAGATCGAACCCGAGGATTCGTGCTGACGTACACGAGTGCTCCAGATAATTATTGATGGATTTCCACAGCGCCGCGATCTCTTCAGAGCTTGCGTGTTCGCCGCAGACCCAATCCCCTACTACATCGTAGATGAGCTTTTCCTGTTGAGTTGACGACCTACAGGGAACGATCAGTGTCATGCCATCATGTCATGTAGAATGAGTTTGAGATTGGCATAGGCCCTACGAGTCGTGCAGTGCGAAGAAATGCCGCAGTAGAAACGTCGTCTTGCGCGTAGTCGACTCCATGACGCTGTTGTCGTTCATCACGCCGCTGCGTGAGACCAGTCGCTGCAACTTGATGCGGTCCAGCGCCTGCTGGTTAGCTTGCCTCATGCTCATGATATCGTCCACATTCATGCGATGCATGTACGCCAACATGCACGCTTTCACTTCCAAGTGCTCTCTTGATTGGTCGTTGATCTCGAATGCGTGGCTGTCAAGAGGCTCCACTTCTGAGATGTGGCTGTCCATTGTACTGCTGGTGCCACGTATTTCGTTCCCCATGTCTCGGAGACCCATAGCGCTGTTGTAGTTGGTATTGCGCCGTGATGACGCAACGAGAGTGGACATTTGCCTGGTATTCGCAACGCCAATGTCAGTCGAAAGAGATCGGGGGCGTATGACTACCGCGCTTTTGCATCGTGGTGTTGAAGGAACAGACAGCGGCAAATCAGACAGACGGCGAGGACTCGCAGAGGCGATTTGCCGTGGTGAAAGTGGGTCTGCAGATGGGCGGCGTCGGCTGCTGTTTGGGCGCGATGGCTGCGATGGAACCACGGGAGAAAGAGCTGGTGATAGCGCCACTGAGATGTGCGCTCGGTCCCTGCCACGCTGAAATTCGCTGCCATGTTGATCCACACGCATCGAGAGCGAAGCACGACAGCGGTGCTCACCAGTGTTCATCTGAAGCTGACGCAATGTTGATCTGTGTTCGCTTACGTTTCTGCGATGCAAATATAGCAAGACTCCAAAAAGACGTTCGAAGAACACGCAAGGGTGTATTAGTTTACATGATCTCTTCGATTGCGGCCGATGGCGCCACCAGGATGGTTGCGAAGAAATGCCTCGTCCCGGTCTTCGATGGCAGCCATGAGTTGCTCGACGACGGCATTGCACATGGCTTCCTGTAAGACACAAGAAGCGGATTTACTGTTAGTTCATATCGCACGCATTGTGTGTTGCAAAGACAGAAAACTTGCCTGCACGACGATGCTGCGCGAGGGCACAGGGCATGCCGCTTCGTCTGTTGCGGGAGCGATCAGGCTCTGGAATGAGAACGCCGAGCGTCAGGTGATAATAATCATTAAAACGACCAAATTTCCGACCACGCACCAAATCACTCTGCTTGCCGAGGGGAGTGTCGGTAGCACCAACGATCGACAACACACTGCAACCTCTGCGTTGAAACCACTCCGGCAGCGCTACCAGCTCCGACGTCTTGCCGCTGTGGGATAAAATGACGATCTGGGCAAGAGTCCCGTCAGGAAGAACGACCAAGAGCCGACAAGCAAGCAAAAGAACCCACCACATCTCCTTGCTGCAGATTTCCAAGCTCTCCATGCGTCCACTCGCTGGCGTGAACCCACTGATAAACATTCAAGTCGTTAGTTCCAAGCGTAGCTCCTCAACACTGATGGCCACGTACTTGACTAGGAATTGAGATAGACGACAACGTGGACGCCATACGCCGCGCCACGATACCAGACTTGCCGATGCCGGTGACGTAGATGCGCTTGTTCTCGTCATGGCACTGAAGAAGCCGCATCATCCACGCATCCACGCGAGCCATTGTGCCCAAGTCGGAAGTGAGGGACTCATGCAGCGTCTGCCAATCAAATGAGCTCAGTTCAACAGCAAAGTTCGCACCATGGAGTCTCAAGCGTTCATACCTGCAGCGCATCGATGTCGCTAGCGATGGAATCCAGCCACGCAGGCGTTCGCGACTATTAACCAATGCAGACACGACGCGGGTAAGACTCCACGAATCGTTGGCCAGGCAATCACAAGTCCTCTCTCACCGCTTTGTGGACTGCCGGCTGCGCTGTGGCCAGGCAGGGCACACTGGAGACCGTCCGCCAGGGGCTCTGCCCTGCGATCTGCTTGCGCACTGGCCATCGACAGTGACGGAGCACTCGACTCATGGCAATTGCTCAAATGCTGGTCAGGAAGGCGGAGGAGGTTAGTGACCTCCCGAGAGAGTGACACTTGAGCAAATGACGCGACTGGAAGAGATCCGCGGGAGTGGAGAGGGCACATGGAGGTGCGCAGTGCAGTCTTATGGAGTGGATGCACTTAATATCATGCATGATGCGATTATGAAGGGTCAACAAGAGCGAAGCGACACTTGGTGATGCTGCCAATGCGCTGCAAGCCATCACATCCAGAAGAGGTACATGGCACCATCGATTGAGGATCCAGTGCTGTGGTTGATATGCGCTGAACGTGTTTGTTCTGTATAGGATTCCTGCGTCAGCAGCGATCGCATCGTCGTCTCTCGCCATTGCAGCGATGGTGGCACGAGCTCCAGTTGCTCGCAGCCGAAGAGCTTCACAACAAACGGCAACAGAAGCAACAACAAAGCTCCGAGCCAGCAACGAACCCGCAGGAGGCCATGGCAGCGGTCTTGGCAGCCGACAGACTCTGTTTTGATCTGTATTACGCCTCAGGCGATGGCATCCAAGACGTGCAAGGCCATTTGCTTGACCATCCGACCGTGAAAGCTGCTGTCATCAGCGAGATCTTGAGCTTTTCGACCTTTCGAGGCGGAATCGCGAGTCGCGTCACGTGTCTGCGAACGAAGGCAGCACCGGAGGAAGCGTATGCGTTCGCCTGCAGCGTGTATATTCCAGACCTGCAGATGAAATTGGATCAGGCGATAAGATCAAACCAGTCAGCACATAGCGCAATCTCAGGAGCAATCTGGCCAGAGATGGCTGCGCCCTAGACAGAGGCACAGCAAACGAATGAAGAAAGCCAAGGCGTGAAATTGAGGAGACCATGTCAGCGCATGTGTATTTCCCATTTTATGATTTCGCACCACCCAATACTTATATGCTGTCAAGCTTAAGCAGTCAGAAGGCAGGCACCACCGGCAGCCTTGATCTTCTTCTCGGCCTCCTGGCTGAAGAACTTGGCCTTGACGATCACGGGGATGTTGGGCAGACGGCCCTTGCCAAGAACCTTGAAGTAGCCGGCCTTGGTAGCGTCAATGACGGGGGCCTTGCCATCCTTGGCCTGCTCGGCCTGTTCCTTGGTCTTCTCCGACACAAGGGTCCACAGGCGCTCGACGTTGACCGTAGGGCAGTGCGTGCGGTTCTTCAGCAGGTGGAAGTGACGCATGCCGACCTTACCGAAGTAACCCGGATGGAACTTATCCATCAGGATACGGTGGTGGTGCTGGCCACCGGCGTTACCGCGACCACCCGGATGCTTGCGGTGCTTG
This sequence comes from Elongisporangium anandrum, assembly GCA_023337935.1. NCBI lineage: Eukaryota > Oomycota > Peronosporomycetes > Pythiales > Pythiaceae > Elongisporangium > Elongisporangium anandrum. The sequence continues at coordinate 24,670 of JAADXR010000261.1, forward strand.
CCGATACGGCCGTGGCCGGCGCTGACGTGGCCACGTTTCTTACGGTTCTTCGAAAAACGAGAGGGCTAGAGACAGCAAACACACAAGGCTGTTATTCTCTGGCGCTCACAATGACCGCTTTCATGGCGCGAATAGGCGCCAGACGGAGCAGGGAGAGAGGCTGGGCATGCATGCGTGTGAATACAGGCGGTCTACTGCATCGTCGCTTTCACTTAGCGCTCGCCGGAATCGTAGTATGGTTGGCTAGCTGATCGGTTGTTGGAGGGTAGCTCTTCACCGGCGCTGGCTGCTAGGGCGCCATGTGGCGCTGCTGTTGTGCTGCTGTTGCTGCTGCTGCTCTCCCTGTGTGCCCAGCCATCTCTCTCTTGCCCGTTCAGGCTTATTTCGACCAAAGGCCTCATCGACTTACCATATTGACTTGGTGATAAGCGAATGCGAATGACTGCCACTCCAGCGGAAGTTTTCACACCAAAGGGCTGAAATGAATGGCTCCTTGGCGCTCAGACCCCAGGCATACAAAATCCAAGTCAAACGCTGCCCAATAGAAACACTATGGGGGCCTTCCCTAAACAGCCTCGGTCGGTTCCGAATCGGCCCACCACGGTCTCGGCACCGAACCGCCCCAATCGCACGGTTCAGCCAAACAGCTGGGAGCAAAAAAACGGTTAACGAACGCCTCGAGAGGAAACGCTTCAAGGTCATCACATGAGGAGCTCATGGGCGACCGATGGACGCAGCAGTTCGATCCGCAGACGCGCTGCGCGTACTTCGTCAACTTGGACACGGGCGAGTCTCAGTGGGAGAAGCCGCTTGACTTTGAGGCCAGCGCCCCGCATGCGGAATCAAACGGCGCAGTCAAGATCCAGAGTGCGTTCCGCGGCAAACGAGCGCGCGACGACGTCAAGCAGCGGCCAAAGCATCAGCATCAGCCGCAGTCTGTCGACAATCAAGACGGGCAAACTGATGTAGAAGCGTGCTTGTGGGGTCTTGTGGATGCTGTGGCAGCCTTGGAGCCAGAACAGCTAGAGGAGGTTGATGGTGCATTGGAGATTTCTCCTTCCAGACAACCTGAGTTCACGTGGAGCACATACTTTGACCCAAGAACTCGTCGGCAGTACTTTGTCTGCAACGAGACGCTGGAAGTAAAGTTCGATTCGTTGCCAGACAAGGCTCGGTTCGTGCAGGATGACAGAGTGCTTGCGATCCAGTGCACATTCCGATCGCATGCCGCTCGCCGAAAGGCTGCTCGTGTGCGCATGCAACTAGAGAAGCTAACGGATCCTGTCAGGATCGGCCGCAAAGTGTCAGAAATAGACAGCGTCATGGACATGCTCATGGCCGATCTCGATGCGCGCAAGCTGGATACGAATGAGGAATGCGAGCAATTCCCGCACCTGAAAGATCTCGTGAACTCTTGGACGGCGTCCTACGAATCGCTCAAGCCGAAAATGGCCGATCTCTCTCGCTGTAAAGAATTGCTGGAGCTTGCAGCTGGCGTCACAGAACAAATCGAGCGTGGAACGTTTTTCCACGAGGTCTGTGCCGAGCTGCATAATGAATGTCTCTATCTGCAGCGCAGCATTCGCCTCATGAACAGCTACTTCACCGAATTGGATGCTGATCGAATCAACGCCGCATTTGCGGATGCTGCGAAGTGGAAGAGGAATGAATTGAGTGCGCTGACAGACCCCCGAATGGCGGACGCAGTGGAGCACTCTGGTCTACTCGCCATATTTACGCATGTAGATACGCTGCTCTGGACCGCTCTAGGGCCTGACGACTACGCTACAGGAGTAGCCAATACGACTGGACGTTTGTACGAAGAGTGGCATCCGCTCGTCCAGGCTGCGGTTGCCGGCGTTAATGAACTTCGAGGTTATTTGAACCATCACATGAGGCTGTTGCAACAGTGGAAGGCACTTCAAGCGCAGCAGGTCGAGATCGAGCACATGCAGGCAGAAGACAATTTGAGCAGCCACGCAGAGATCATGACTAGACGACTCAGCTCACAGGCACAAGAACATATCGCGTTTGTTGCCATGTGTCGTGATCGATGGCAGAAAGGTTTGACCAAACGTCATGACGACAGCGAAGCAGCAACAGCAAACACCACTGCTCAGGTTCAGAAAGAGATGAAACAACGCGAGCATATCGTAAAATTGCATAAGCGGGAGGTTGAACGACGCCAAAAGATGAAGCTGTCTATCTGGGAGGCAGCCAAGGAAGGTGCCTCGGTTGAAGTTATGCGTGCTATGGTATTCGCGGAGATGCAGAAGGCCCGACAGTTGGGATACGATTTTCATTTGCGGTCGGCGCAGTCAGATCTTGGGGAAACACTCATTCAAATTGCGTGCTGGTGGGGCCATGAGGTACGAATGATTTGCGCGTGATTCATTTGAAGTCGACTAATTCTTTTCACGATTCGCAAATTTTCGAATAGCATTTAGTAGAGTTCTTTCTAGAAGAAGGGGCTAATATTGATGCCGTGGATTCCTGGAGCAATCGATTTTCATTATTGCATGATGCTGCTCGCCGTGGACACGTCAAAGTGGTACGATAACTACGTGTCTGTTATTAAGTTGTGGCATTTAAATGACTGAGCTGGACGTGTACAGATTCTAGTTCTTTTGTTGTTCAACATGAAACCTTTTGTGGTGGACGCATCAGGGGATACTCCACTGCACTGGTAAGACGAACTTTACATCTTTGGCATTCAATTTGTCACGTTTCGATGGATAATCCAATCCATCTCTAGGGCTGTACGAAGGAATCATTACGATGCTATACATGCACTATTGGGCACGGATTCAGCCCATCGTGACCAGCAAAACGTTAATGATGCGCTGAAAGCCCTGCGCACCCGAAATCATCGCGGCAGGACGCCGATTCAAATCGCGAAGAGTGACTGTGTGCGGCGGCTTCTACTGGCGTTCGAAGAAGGCCGAACGGTATTTGTCCCGCGATTACGCAGTGGATCTATCTATGATCTACACGCAGGAAGGCGCATGACAGAAGCGCCTATGCGTCCGATCTCGTTCCATATGGCGAAAGACGGATCGCCGGTGCACAAGGCAATGTCCACCAAACAGCTATCTATCAAGAGCAAGATCAGCGACTTCTGGGATGATGACAGTGACATGAAAGAAGATGAGTTTGAAGTCATTAACATCATCTCATCCAGACGCAAGAAGGAGATAATCGCAGTCAATCAGAAGTTCATGTAAATACGGCGATAACATTGCCGTGTTTATGACCAAAATACCAACAGCTATCAGTTGGATCTGGCTATTTTGGTTGGTCGCTTATTTGCAGAAAAGCACGAACGCCTATGATTCGCAGGTTTGTATACTACGAAATGCTGCGCTGAGAAGTGTATCTCAAGGGTGGTAGCATAATATCAAGATGGCAGCGACAACGTCGATGGATCGGATTGAGACGCTTATGTGAGTCTTCAGTTGTGTTAGCCATTCGTCGGCGTTGCAACTCTTTTAATATCTGCATGCGCTTGATGCAGACGCGCAACGTCTCAACGACTGACGCCCCTAGCATTGCAGCGACTGAGCATTGGTGGTTGGTATCGCGACTCACACTGTCATATTCGTGCGCTTATATCTGACAATTTACTCTGTGCATACAGAAATTCTTGGTGATACGACGAGCTTTGCAGCATTCAGAGAGTCTCTCCCCTCGAAAGAAGAACTTCATGTGACGCCTGAACAAGAATTAGTATTCTACCGCATGCTGAAGTTTCTAAACGTCCATGAGCCCACGGCACACGAGAATGACGAAGCACACAAACGCAACGTTGTGCAGTACTTAGCTCTTCAGTCGATGCTGCAGGAATGCCGATCGACGAAAGTCCGTCTTACGCAACTACCAAATTTAGGCTAGTGTTTGTCCTCACGCTTTCGCTTTTGCCCGCAGCTTGTCAGTCTTCAACAAGCGTGCGTTAGTCGAGTTCTATGTTGGTTCGACGAGACATTCGGTCCTGTTCGCGTGAGTAGCAAAAAGGCTAGCTGGAGATTGCGATGATTGCCTAGGAACTTACTTGCACTGTTTCTTGATTTATTGTTGCAGGTGTCGTTATCCACATCAACACCAATTCTACCTCCACGAATGGTACCGGTAAAGAGTTTTGACTCGCAATTGGCACATGAAATGTAATCTTTGTGGATCATGTAGTCACCAAAGAAGACAACTAGCGCAACCGCTGGGCTTGTGCGTTCGACGAGCGACACTGGTCTCCTCGATGCACCAATCGAAGCGATAAACGACATGGTTGCGAAAAAACTAGAGGTTAGTCCCCTGCAAAAAGTGGAATTATTTCTTGCACATTCAGGCTGATATTTTTCACGCATAGAGATACAAAATTCCGAACTTGCGAGCATCGCACATCCGTCGAATAGCAGCATTAAGAAGCCGTGGAGCCGAAATTGACGATGACGTGGGTGACTTTGTGTGAGGTCTATGATACTAAGCTTACACGAATGTACTTTTTAGATTTTAGGGGTTTCCAATACTGACCCAACTCCTGTGTTCGAATCCATCAAACCGGTAGATGCTAAGCGAGTTGCACAGCAGCAACGAATCCAAGCCACGTTTCGTTCATATCACCCCGAAACAGACGCCGAGGTGCGCATTTGTCGGAAATGTAATATGTATGGTATCTCATCTCACGTTCATTTCTCTACAAATAAAGCGCGAGATGAATCTGTTATGGCTCAAGCGAAGGCAAGAAGAAGAAGTTGGCCGAAGGAAAGATGCAGAAATTCAGCAGCTGGTTAATAAGTGGTCGATTGACCGCAGTCGTGATGAGTCAGAGTTTCTGCGCAAGAGAGAGACAACGAAACTAGTGGCGGGTCTGGAGCGAGCACACCAAACGGAGTTATTAACGGCCAGTCACAAGCGCCCCCAAAGCTCTGCGACCACAAACGAGCGGAAACGAATGACAAATGGAGAGACTGAGGCGACGTTGTCAAAGTCATCCTCATCGACACTGCTGAACGAATCGACTTCAAGGCCTGCTGACCATAAGGAAAGAGTTTCTGATTCCATTCAGCAATCAGGCTCTGTCGTGGTTAAAATCCGGAAGCAGAGCAAGCCGATCGCATCGGGAGGAATGCACTTTCGAAACCAATTACCCGCAAACTACACGCCGTCAAGCAAAGGCAGTAGCTCTTCCGCTTCTTCTGGCCATGGAGGTTCCCCATTTACGTCGCTCTCTTCATCGGCTTCGTCGGCCGGAATTCGATATGTGAAAGGAAAGGGGAGGGTTAAGCCTACAGCGTTAGAATCATCCAGTTCGGCAAGCGATAGCGATGGAGAAACTTCGGACAGTCGAAAAGAAGATGACGATGAAGTGCACGAACGCAAGCGCATGTATTTAGCAGGTTTTGACTCAAGAGGGTCCCAGAATCATTCAATGCAGTCCTATCATGTTCCGTACTTCAACGCTAGAGGGGATCATAGTGTGACGCTGAATACGACAAGCGATTCCATATCTGGCAGCGGTACTGCTGCGTTTAAGCGAGTGAGTTGATTTGTGAAATTTTATCGCGCAGTGATGATTGAAAATTAACCTTGCTAACTTTTATTGTTGCAGATGTATCCTCCAGGCACAATACCGCCTCAGCCGAAGCCAGCGGACCCAGAGTTTCGTCACTTTTACGATGCTACCACTGCACGCCAAGTGGCTCCAACGACGGCAAGCATAGCAGAGAAAGCCCCTCTTTTCAGACATGTACGCGCTTTCCTTCACTTACACGTCATGGTTCTTGGATTTGACAATTCGCGACTGTTGTGCCTGTCATGTAGGGCTCAACCAAGACGCTAAAAATCAATCCAAGCTCCAGCAGCACCGCAGACGCAAGAAAGGCTCGTCCATCCACCACCAGCAAAACGGATGCGCGGGGAGGCGCACGTGCACCTCAGCCGAGTACGATCCTGCCGATTCAACGTCGAGTATCAAATGTCAGTGGTGGAGGAACTTTTGGGTTATTTCCTGCTGCCACTGAATCCGTCAGTGACCTTCGACGTGCTCAGTTGATGGAGATGGAGAAGATCCGCCTGCTATTTGAGCAGAACCATCTGCAGTTCAATGGCAGCACCTTTGAGCGTGGCTTATTAGTGCCCGAGGACCGCTCTGCGATGGATTGTGCGCAGAATCTTCCGATTGCTGGCTCGAGGCTGGTGATGAACCCGTTGGCGAGTACACGATTGCGCGCAGGCCTCGGCATGAAGAAGAAACGAGTGGGCGGAAAGAAGAAAAAGAAGGCCAAGAAAGGAGCCAAGGGGCTTAAAAGCGCACGCTCTTCATCTGGTAAAGCCAGGAAATAAATAGTAAATAGAGCAAGATGCGCTCTACCTTGAGCAAGAGGTTATGCGATTGGGACAATTGGTGGCTCATTTGCTTCTGCTTCGTCTCGCCTTCGACGATGGTAGCGAGCATACATCTCGACTTGCGCCTGCAGTAGCTTTATGGTCTGCTTATCAACCAGAGTACTCTCCAGATCGCATTGGCTACTGATATCCTGGAGTTCGTTCTCGTCGTCGCACTGAATGGGCTCGTCCTGCTGGAATTCAGACACGTGGACGCTCTCCAGAAGCAAGAGCGACATCGTGGACTTGTGCTGCTGGTGGCTTCCGTCCTGTATCAATGAAACAGACGATGGCGTTTCTAATTCACGGGATTGCAGGCGAATGTTGTCCTCTTTCAGTCGCGCAATCTGCATTTCCATCGCTTCCAATCGCATCTGAAGCGTTTGCATCTCTGCCTCATGATGATTTCCCCAAACAGCCTTCTCCTCCATCAGTTGGAGCTTCAATCGCTCGTTATCTTGCTGCAGAGATCGCACTTGTCTGGCAGTTCGCTGCTGCTGGGCCTCATGTCGAGCGATCTCAGTGTAAAGCTCGTGCATCTCCTCGTACATCACGTGCTGCTCCTTGGGGACCGCATCGCGCAATGCTGTGAGCACTTGCAGCTTCAGCTGAGCTCGCGTCATTACACAAGAGCTCACTCCACCATTCGCTCTTGATTCATACAGAGAGGTCCACAGCGTGTCTGCTAGCTGCGCTACATACCACAGGATCCGGTCATGGCGCTTCCTGGCCTCTTCACCATTCGCGTCATCACTCTCTCGGTCCTTGTGACACTGCGCGAGCGAACGCTTGAGCTCCAGAACCTCCTTTCGAGCACTGCGCAGCTGCAGAACCGCACGCGCCGCCTCCTCGATGGCCGCGTCGCGCTCCAGCTCTGCAGTCAGCCGTCGCGACTGCATGATGAGGACGACAATGACGTCGTTTCGGTCGGAGGAGCGCAATCGGTAGAAAACCGGTATTCTACCGGAGCCTGATTCGCATCAATCAATCGACAGAAGGAAGAATGGAGCCGGCCGAGTACGAGGCCGAGAACGCGCGCCTGCGAGAGGAGCTGCGCGCTCTGCAGGCCAAGTACGACCGTCTGGACGCCACTGCGACGCTCAAGATCCAGCAGCTGACGGACGAGAACGAGATCCTGGCCGAGGGCAACCGCATTCTCATGGAAAACGCAGAAACCTTCAAGCGTCTGGGAGCGCAGGACGACGGCGCAGCATCCGGATCGACGCCTTTGCTGCAGATCCCAGACGAGCTGCTTCTGCCAGGGCCTGGTGTGAATGTGAGCGAGATCGCAGCTCTGGACAATGTGCACTCGTTTGGCAATCTGCTCTGTGTGACCGCGATGCCGACGCGTCCAGAGATCGTGGTCTCGGGCGGCGTGGACAAGCACATCTGCGTACACGACTACCAGCGCAGCGTCAGGTTGGCCAGTCTGTCAGTCAGTGCGCCAGTGCTGAGTCTCTCTTTCAACCCGAACCCAGCGTTCGGCACTGAGCTCCTGGCGACACTGATGGATGCCAAGCATGCGCTGTATCGACTGGTCGCTGGGGCCGACGACAAGTGGCAGATCGAAGAGATCGCCATGTTCCACGACCATTCACGCCCCGGAGCCATGAAGGCTGCATGGAATATGTCAGGCGAGCTGTTTGCGACCGCGTCCAGTGATAAGTCGGTCAAGTTGTACCAGTGCTCCCATTTGAACTCGACGAAACCTCATTGCGAAAAAATCCAATCGTACTACTTCAATGGCACGGTCGAAGCCATCACATTCACTCCAGCACAGACCAATAGCAAGCAAGATGGTGAACCCGTAGCAGAACTGCTTGTTTGCGCTGTGCGCGATGACTGCTACGTGCACTACGTCGACTGCATCACGTTCGAGAAGGAGCGGTATGTATTGCAGCTATGTATCTCCACATGAGCTTCGATGCCTGATTCATTCTCTTGTGTGCGCAGTGTCAACATGAACCAGGACGGTATCGAGCACGTGTCCTACACGATCATGGACCTGCGCGTCTCACCCAGCGGCAAGTATCTCCTCGCAGCCACAGACACGAACCGGCATTTCATCTTCGAGGTAAGAATCCATCGTTTACATGCAAATACAAGATGGTGCGAGTGCTAACAGAGGACTCCCATCAGACCAAAAGCAATATCGTGCTACGCAACTTCTACGGACATAAAGCGGGTCCGTACAGTCAGCCACGCGTGGTGTGGCATCCGTCCGAGAAGTACGTGGTGTCCAACACAGAAGACAGCGGCATGTTGTACGTTTGGTGCATTGCCTCTGAGCGCGTCGTTGAGACGATCTCGGCACATGAGGCACTTGTGCGAGACCTGGCCTTCGCGTCAACATCCGAGTCACTCGTCACGGTGTCGTACGACAAGCGCTTGAAGGTCTGGTCCTGCGCTAGCGCGTCGCTGCCATCTCGTTTGACGCTCTCATGAAAAGTTGCAATGGTGAATACACAACGATGGATGCGTTGGCTATGCTTTCATTTGTGCAAACAACTGCTGCAGATCGCGGATTTCTTGTAGAGTTGTCAACGTCGTGGCTTCCCAGTGGTTCAGCTTGCTCTGAATGAGCTCGACCATGGTGCTATCGTTGGCTTGGGATAGCTCCTCACGGAGGCGATTGGCAGCGTCTGCGTCAGTGGGCACGCTGCCGACAATGGGCGACTGGATTTGAGGCCGGGAAGATGTCGCCGGAACTCGCTTGCGATTGCTCGCGAAGTTCCCTGATAATGATCGAGGCGCGTCTGGAGACGACTCCTGAGACTGACTGGTTGGATTTGGAGTCGTTAGTGCAGACCGCGAGGAGCTCTGTTGCAACCAGTGGCTGTGCGTTAAACGAAGAGAAGTAATGGCGAGCTAGCTGATCACGAATACCTGCTTCATGGGCGATGGCGAATAGTCATCGTCTGTGGAATCCGCATGCTTCGCCCGTCCATACTCAACGCCGGTGTCTTTGGCCATACCAGAGTCAGAGATTAGGAGATGCACCCATTGGCATGCAACATGCATTCATACCTCTCTTGTTTCGAGGAACAGCCCCGTCCCCCACTTTCTTGGCCGCAGCCCCTGGGCGGCAACTGCGAAGGTGGATGGCAAGCCTTCCTTCAGCGAATGTGCGGCCGCAGTTGTCGCACTTCTCCATCCCGTGCTCATTAAATGATTCCTGCGCGACGCGATTCAGAGCTTCGATTGCCTCCCGAGTAGCTGCTCCGCCTCCGCCGACGGCTACTTCTGCTGCTGCGGCCATTTGGCCAATTCCTGGTGGCGTTCTGGGGACTGGACGACGCTCACTCTTGGGCTTGAGCTCTTCCTGCACGATGCAGGTGTGTTACGTCAGTCAACTAGGAACATAGGAGCGCCACATAGCTACAGACCTGTGCAATCCAGAGCTTCTTGCACTGCTTCAAATGGATGTCAAAGGACGACAGACCGTACTGCCGACCGCACACATGGCACACGCGAGTGACCGGTCCTGGCTTGAGATCTTCCCAGTCACGTACCAATCAGAAACAACGTACATACAGACAGCGCTCTTCCATCTACTCACCCTTGGGGGGCGCCATCCCTCGCGTCGTTTCCGCAGCAGCAAATGGCTTCACACTCGTCACTCCCTCGCTTCTGTGACTATCGTTAAGTGCGCATCCTGGCCCTCTTCCATTAGGTTCGCTGCCTCTCGCCCCTGGCAAAGTGCGCGCTCCCATCCCCCACCCACAAAGAGGCAAAAGCCATGGCCAAGCGCAAGCTCGCAGACGAGAGCGCCGATGAGCGCCACATCATGCGCATCATGCCGCTGGGCGCCGGCAACGAGGTGGGCCGCTCCTGCATCATCCTCAAGTTCAAGGGCAAGACCATCATGCTGGACTGCGGCGTGCACCCGGGCTACTCGGGCCACGGCAGTCTGCCGTTCTTCGACGGCGTGGACGCCGACGAGATCGACCTGCTGCTGATCACGCACTTCCACATCGACCACGTGGCCGCGCTGCCGCACTTCACGGAGAAGACCAACTTCAAGGGCCGCGTGTTCATGACGCACCCGACCAAGGCCGTGATGCAGATGATGCTGCGCGATTTCCTGCGCGTGTCCAACATCTCGGTGGACGACCAGATCTACGACGACAAGGACCTGAACAACTGCGTGGCCAAGGTCGAGATCACGGACTTCCACCAGGAGAACACCCACAACGGCATCAAGTTCACGCCCTACAACGCCGGCCACGTGCTGGGCGCCTGCATGTATCTCATCGAGATCGGCGGCGTCAAGGTGCTCTACACGGGCGACTACTCGCTCGAGAACGATCGCCATCTCATGGCGGCCGAGCTGCCGGCCTGCTCGCCTGATGTGCTCATTGTGGAGTCCACATACGGCGTGCAGGTGCACCAGTCGGTCGTGGAGCGGGAAGGCCGCTTCACGGGCCAGGTCGAGGCCGTGGTCCGTCGCGGCGGGCGCTGCCTTATCCCGGTGTTTGCGCTCGGACGTACGCAGGAGCTGCTGCTGATCCTCGACGAGCATTGGCAGGCGCATCCGGATCTGCAGGATATCCCGATCTACTTCGCGTCCAAGCTCGCGGCCAAGGCGCTGCGCGTGTACCAGACGTACATCAACATGATGAACGACCGCATCCGCAAGCAAATCGCGATCTCGAACCCGTTCCAGTTTGAGCACATCTCAAACCTCAAGAGCATGGAAGACTTTGACGATTCGGGCCCGTCCGTGGTCATGGCCAGTCCCGGTATGCTGCAGAGTGGCGTCTCGCGACAGCTCTTTGAGCGCTGGTGCTCGGACAAGCGCAACGCCTGCTTGATCCCTGGTTACGTCGTGGAAGGTACACTGGCCAAGAAGATTCTGTCGGAGCCCACGGAGATCGCGGCGCTGGACGGTCGCATTATCCCTATGAACTGCACGGTCGAGTACATTTCATTCTCGGCCCACGCAGACTTTGTGGGCACCAGTGGCTTCGTGGAGAAGCTTGTGCCGCCCAACATTGTGCTGGTGCACGGCGAGAAGAACGAGATGATGCGTCTCAAGTCGGCGCTGAACAAGAAGTTCCACGACTCGAAGGTCTACCGTCCTAACATCTTCACGCCAGCCAATATGCAGGAGATCGTGCTGGAGTTCAAGGGCGAGAAGATCGCCAAGGCCATCGGCGGCCTGGCCTGCGAGCAGCCGCAGCATGGCAAGGTCATCTCTGGTCTGCTGGTCGAAGTGGACTCGCACACACATCTGATGCACAAGGAAGACCTGTCGACGTACACCAAGCTGGTCTCGGGTACCATCACCCAGCGTCAGCACGTACCGTTCGAAGCCAACTGCTTCGAGGTGCTGCTGGCATTTATCAAGCAAATGTACCAGAACGTGGTTGAGCAGCCGTCGGAGAAGCGCGTGGTCGTGTGCGAACAGGTTGTGCTCACGCGAATGACTGCAGACAAGCTGTTGATTGAATGGACTGCCGCGCCCACGGCCGATATGATTGCCGACTCCGTCATCGCGCTTGCGATGCACGCTCAAGCGAGTCCTGCAAGCTTCAAGCTCAGCGGTGCTCCCACGGCAGCGTGTCCTCATGACCATTCCAAGTCAAGCAAGGACCTGCAGGACGATATCTCACCAGCGCACGAGCACGAACATGACGTGAAGAAGGAAGAAACTGCCGCAGTGGAAGATATTAAGCAAGAAGAAGACGAACAAACTACGATCAAGCAAGAAAAGGAAGAGGTCGAAGAGGTTGAACAGGCCGAAGAGCCTTTGGAAACCGCAGATGATCTGCAAAAGGCTGCAAAAGAATTAGGCGAAGCTGACCAAGAAGCGCTGAACCTGCTGATCGTGTACCGTTTGCTGCGCGACCAGTATGGCGAAGTTGAGCTCGATTTCGAGACCAACAAGATCCATATCCAGACACCCAGCGGCATCGCAGCCACGATCGACCACGTGAACCAGGAGATCGAGTGCACGGATGCCGCCTTCAAGACCAAGCTCCAGGAAACGGTGCAGCGCATCGAGAAGGCGCTCAAGCCCATCATGACGGCTTAAACTTGTATTTTGTTGTGTTGACGCTCAGTCTGACAGAATCCATCGTATTGGTCTCATTCTCATTTGTTCTCAAGCTTAAGAAAGCGGTTATATATTCTCCCACACTACGTACACGATGCTTCTTCCAGTCTTTCTTTGCCACTACATACTCAGTTATCAGCTTCTGCTTGTGCTGTCGACTCCGCCTTGGCCTCGTCCTGGCCAGCGCTCTTCTCCTGCTTCTTCTGGCGAGCGAGAAGCACTTCATCCATGTTCAGCTCCGAGCCGTCGTTCGCGATCACGGGCTCGGTCAGAGCCTTGCGGTACCACGTCGAGAGGCGGCCATAGGAATCGTTGCGCTTGCGGATCTCGGCAGCAGGGTCGATCGAGATCTCGAGCGCAGCGTCAGCCGTCTTGCCGGGCTTGACCTGGCGGCGTGGGATCGGGATGTCCTTGGGGAAGTTTTGCGTCTCCGGGTCGTAGCCAAAGCCTCGCAGAGCCATGTTGGCCGTCTTGAGAATGTATTGGAACTGCTCTTCCGAGAAATGGCGGAAAGATGCGCCGATCTTGCCGCTGCGGGGCACGTACGGACCGGAGTTCTCACCGCTATTGGCCATAACGTCCGCGATCCGCGCTTCCCACTCGGTGCCTTCAATGCTAGGCTTGTCGGTCAGGAACAGGAACACGCGACGCAAAGTCTCTGCTCGATGCACCATGAGATCCTCGTAGCGCACGACGATGATCGGGATATCGACCTTGGAGGTCCAGTAGCGGTGGAACTTCATCCACACGTCGATCTCGTTGCGCAGCAGACCGTCCCAGCGGTCCGCAAAGCGCTCGTACATGTCCTCGTGCAGACTCTTGTTGTGCGTGTTGGTGAGCGTCATGTTGAAATACGAGTCGATGGCGTCCCACGGGTTGCGCACGACCAGGATGGCCTTCTTGGCCTTGAACGGCTTCCAGCCCACACGCTCAGGGAAATGCGTCTTCACGAACCACACCGAGTCGTCCACGACGCCCTGGTGCGATACAAATAAGTGTCATTACATGAGATTGCCTGGAGTCAGCAAAGACACGCAATCCTACCTCGCCCTTCATGCCGTAGTTCTGGAGCTCCTGACTCAGCGAGCGGTCTGGGCGCGTATCGCAGCCCGTATAGATGCCCGTGATCTTCTCCAGCAGGCCGCGCATGAGCGAGTTGCCCGAGCGCGGATAGCTCACGATCGCAATGTGCTCGTTATCGTGCTCGCCGGGGGTCAGCCAGCGCATGCCATTGTCCGTGTCCTTGGCTGCGGTCTTGGCGTCCGCAGCGGACGGCACAAGCGGCGGCGCGTCGCCGATGGCCAAGCCGTCCAGTTTGATGGCGAGATCGGATCCGAGCATTCGCGTCAGCAGTTGGCGCGTCAAGACCACGAACGGGTTCCAGTGCCAGTTCACGTAGAGCCTATTGAGGTTGGAATAATGGCATCAGAATCAGACCGCCAAGAGACAATGCAGGAATGAGTGGTGGAGGGCGGGATGGAGAGGGAGACTCACAGCAGTCGCGGCACGTAGAGCAGCAGGTTCACATACAGCCGCAAGAGGTAGACTCCGCCGTCCACCAGCGCCGTCGCCATGAGGCAGATAGCAGTGGCCACGCAGCCGCACGTCCACGCAGGAACTGATTACTGGGCGTTCTCAGGCCTCCAACACGCCCGATGACAAGCAAGCCACAGAAAACGGGATCATGTGCGGCTGGGTAGTACCGTGTTCTCTCTATTGAAGGGAATAACCCAAAAAGCTTCTTTTGAGGGTATTTGGTGGATTGATAGTGCAAACAGATCCAGATTCCAGAATGTGTTTTTGACAGAAGAGCTGTTGGCAATCGAATACAAGGTCGTTAACTTTCGTTCGGATCGCCAGGTATCAGCACTGCGGGAGGCATGAGGCCAGATGTGGGTTTGGAAGGAGGAGAGAGCTAGCGAAGGATAAGAAAGAAAAGCTGAATCGCATCCTCCTTTTCCGATGAGCTGGCCATGCGTCAAGTCACGAGTGGCAGGTATGTCTCCATATGGATCCAGCGATCTTCATGCGACAAGAGATACCGTCTCTATGCTGCTCACTCAAAGTGGGATGACCGTGCTCACATTCTTTTGAATGACCAGGCCTTCCAATTGCTCTTTGGTAGGTGAGGAAACGCCGTCGCCTTTCCTCTATGGTACTACGGAATGCAATTATGTCTGTCTGGCATAAAACCCAGCAGTCCTGCAGTCTTGGATGAGCGAGAGATTACCTGCACCATCAGTACGCAACAAAGCATACAGTAGTACCGTGCCTGCTTTTACGTGGTCGTTCCGCGTACCCATCTGTTCAAGGATCTCTATTTCGTTTCCCCGAAAGCTGTAACGTCAAATATCCATCACCCCTTGACAATAAAAAGGGAAACGGGTTTGAGCATCACTATACAATTATCAAGTGAAAATCTTAATCCAGTTGGGCGAGACCCACGGGTTGTTTCCGCCAGCTGGTGCGCGCATTACCAGCAGGGCACAGCGGGCAGACCAGTCGGTCGTCGCCACGCAGAGAGTGCACGCATGGCGGTGGACTAGTGTGCGATTTGGTCATGAAGGCCGTGAGATGCGGCGGGCGTTGGGCGCGGTCGGTGCTGGTGGCGGCGCTCATGGCGCTGCTGCTGGTGCTGCTGTGCGCGGCGCAGCCGAGTGCCAAGGCGCCTGAGGTCCAGACACGACGACTGGATGGCCCCACTTCTGGTGGAGGCGGCGCAGGAGAGAGTACCGACACGTCCACAACAACGTCCACGGGTGCGAGCACGACCTCTACTTCAGTATCCACTGGTGGAACGACTACCGCGGCGACCACGTCGACTTCTGAAACGACGACTGAGACGCCGACAACGACAACTGCAACACCTACAGAGACGCCTGAGACCACAACAGCGACACCGACATCGACTACAGAGACGCCTGAGACCACAACAGCGACTCCAACCTCAACAACGGAGACTCCAGCGACAACGACAGAGACTCCTG